>MU619966.1:0-26747 GCA_025201785.1 Xylaria longipes
ATATTAAATAAATATTAAAAAAATAAAAAAAAACGTTTATAAAATAAAAATAGTTTTATTATAAAAAATATAATTAATTTAATTATTTAAAAAAATATATAAAACTTAATATAGTTATAAACGTTAAAAAATTATAATAATAATAAGCCGAGTTTATTATATTAATAATAATATAAATAATATAATAAAACCGGTTATAATATAAAAATTTATAATAAAAATATAAAAATAAATAATAAATTAAAATTTAATTAATTTTTAATAATAAATACTTTAATTATAAAATTATTAATAATTAAACTTAATAGTTTAATAAAAAATAATCCGCTCGCTTATATAATCCGCTTATATATAAACTATATTATATATTAAAATAATATATTATAATTTTTAACTATATTATAAAATATAAAAATATTTTCTAAGAATTGTTTTATAGTATATCCTAAGTAAATTTTAAAACGTTTTTTAAGTTTTTTTAATAATATATTAAGTTCTGCTTTTTTTTAAATATAATAATTATTTATATTAACTTTATTATTTTATTATAAAAAAATAAAACTAGCGAGTAAATAGTTAAATATATTAAAAATTTATTATATATTAAATATATAAATTAATTAACTTTTAAAAAAAAATTTAATATAACTTTTAAAAAAAATAATATTAATATATATAAAACTTTTATTATTAGTTATAATATTTTAATTATTAAAATCGGCTTATTTTAAGTTAAAAATTTTAATATTATTATATTTAATTTTATAAATATTTTTATTTATAAATATAGTAAAAAAAATTCTGGAGGTTCTGCTATAACTTTAATTATTTTTATTATTATTTAATAAATTATTTAAATTAAATTTTAAATTAAAATTAATACTAATAACGTTTTTAAACTTTATATTAATATTTTTTTAATTATATTTAAAACAACTATTTTAATATTTATTATTATAAAAAAAAGCTATAAAAAAAGCATATTAATATTAACGTTTATTATTATACTAGTTTTTATATTTATACCGGTATTTATACTATTATTTAAGCTTATAATTATAATATTTTTAAATTAATTTATTTAATTTTATATAGCACGCTAATTTAATACTATATATAAAATAACGTTTTTAAAAATATTATATTTAATTTTTTAATATTTAATAAAACCGTTTAAATTTTAATTTATTTTAATTAAAAATTTTATATTTTTTTTTAACAAACTAATATTTATTTTAATTATTTATTATTATTATAATATAAAATTAATTATTTTTTTATTTAATCCAACTATTAATACTATTAAAGTTTTATTTTTATTTAATAGTTTATTGTTTATAGTTTTTAAAGCTTTTTATATTTATTTTATATTTATTAATTTATAAGCTGCTTAGTTTTTTTTTAAAGTTTTTTTAAAAGCTTTAAATTTAAAATTAAATATTAAATTTAAAATAAAGTTAAATAAATACTTAAATAAATAAAAACTTTTGTTTTAAAATATTATAAATAAGTAAAAATAAAGTAATTTATATATAAAGTATAAATAAATAAAATAAATAATAATTAAAATATTCCGTAATATTTATAAGTTTTAATAATAGCTTTAATAATAAATACTATAAAAACTAGGTTATTTAAAATATAAAAATAAATTACTAAGCTTTTTTTAGCGAAACACTAGATTATAATAAGCTGGAATAAATATAATAAAGCACTTTATAATATTTAACGTTAGATTATAATTAACTAAAATTAATATAATAAAATATTTTATAATACTAACCTATTAAAAGTTTTTATAAAATATATAAAAATAAAATAATAAATATAAAATAAATTAATAACGCTATGTTTTTTAGCTTTAGTAATATTTATTTTGTTTAATATATTAGTATAGCTTAGTTAGTACACTTAGGTATTTATATACACGATTATTAGCAAAAAGAAAAATTTTTATAACTTTAAAACATTAAAAAAAAATAGTTTATAGTTTAGTTTAATATTTATAATAAAACTACGTAATAAAGTATTATTTTAATAAAGTTAACTAAGGTAATAAAATAAAAACATAAATTTTAAAAAAAACAAATATATATTTCTTTAGTAAAGCTAAAGAAATATATATTTATTCTACTACTTAAGATTATAAAACAGCTGTTATTAAATAGCTACTTTTTTAAAGTAGGGCCACTTATAACAACTATTTTATATAATAAACCCTTTAAAGGTTTATATTATATATTTTAACTTTTTAATATTAAAACATTTAATAAATATATTATAATATTTATATTAACTAGTTATAATAAAAAGCTTAATTAAATTAAAAGCTTTTTTAATATAATTAAAAACTATAATAAATGATTAAAATATAAACTTAATAAAAAAACTTTAGTTTAAAGTTTATAAAATTAATTATATTATTAAAATATTAAATTTAAAATTAAAATTAAATTTTATTTTAATATTAAAAGCTTAATATATTTAATTTTATATATTTTATATTATATTTATTATTATTATTATTATTATTATAAATAATAATAATAAAAACTAAAAAGAATATTTAATAATTTTAATATAATTATATAAAATTAAAAAATAAATAATTAAAATATTATTATATATAAAATTAAACTTTAAATAATATATATAATAAAATATTTTTTATTATAATTTTTATTTATAACTTAGTTTTAAAATATTTAATATTATTTAAATTTTAATTAAAACTTTTTTATTTTTATTTTATTTTTATTTTATAATTTAATAAATTAATTAAGTTATTTATATAACTATTAAAATTAATTAATAAAATATTTTTATTTTTATTAAAATATTTATTAATTTTTAATAATAAAGTTTTAATATTTATTTATTTTAATTATATTAAAAAAGTTATTAATAATTTAAAATATTTTAAATAATAATTTAATAATATTATATTTATATATTAATAAAAATAAAGCTTTAATAATATATATTATATCATATTAAAATTTATAAAAAAAATAAAAAAATAAAGCAAAGAATTTAACTATTAAATATTTACACTAAGTAAATTATATATATAAAGTATAAACTATAAGGCAGCTAGTAAACAGCTAGCAATAACTAGTAGTAAATATATTAAATATAGTAGCTAGTGTAAAACAAAGCTACTAGTTAACCTGTTATAAGCCACTAAGCTTTAATTAATAGCAAAAAGGTATTTTAAGTGTTAATTAACGTTAAGTTTATTTTATAATATTTTTATATTATTATAATTATAGTTATAAGTTTATTTAAAAACTTTTAAACATAATATAAGCTATAATTAACGTATTTATAAAGTAAATATTATTAAAATAAAATAATATATTTTATTATATTATTAAAATTCTTTTATTTTATATAAAATAAATATAAATATATAATTTATATTATATATATTATTATTTTAATTTTTTAAATTAAATATATTTTTAAAAAAAAGTTTATATAAATAGTTAAAGCTAGTATCCTTAGTAGTTAATAATTAGCCCGTATATAAAATATAATATATATAGCTAAGTTATAGTTAATATTATAGCTTATTTATATATATATTTATTTATAAATTATTTAAATAGCTTATTATTAAAGATTAAAGCTTTTAAAGCTATTTTTTTTCTAGCTTATAATTAATATATAAATTTAAAATTTACTATATAAAACTATAAATATATTTTTATAATAATTATAAACTTTTTTAAACATTACTAATAATTAATTTATTAAATTTTTTTTTATTAAATAATTTTTATTAATAAAATAAAATACTTAAAGCTAATTTATTTATATATTTTTATATAAAATAATTAATTATAGTTTTTAAAAGCTTATAAATATTTTTATAAAAGTTTATATAATAATTATCCTTTATAGCTATTTTTATTTTTTATTTTAAAACCTTTATAGCTTTTTATTTATATTTAACTTTTTAATTAGTTTATTTTTTTTTAAATATTTTATAATATATTTTTATATAAATTATATATATTTTAAACTTATAAATATATTTTTTTAAATTTTATAAATAATTTAGCTAATTCTTTGTTTAGATTTTTTTTCGCGGCTTTTTATTTACTTTTAATTTTAATTTATTATTTTTATTTTAATACTTTAAAATATAAAACATTTAATTTTATATTAAAAATTATTTTATTTTAATTTATAGTTATATTTTTTTTAATAGTTTAACTATAAACTAGGTTTATTATTTAATATACTTAAAGCTTTATTTAAATAGCTATTTAAAATATTAAAAATAACTTTTTAAACTAATTCGCGGTTAAAATTATTTTAATTTATTAAAACTATATAAATAAAATCGCTTAGCTTTAAACTATTTTAAATAGTTATATTATTATTATTTTTATATAAAAGTTTTATTTTATTTTATTTTATTTTTTATTTATTTATTTTAGCTAAATTTAATATATAATTATTTTTATTTTAAAATAAATTATATATTAATAATAATATAATTAGTTTAAATAAAACTAAATTTATTAATATATATAAAAAACTTAAATAAATAATTTAATAAATTATAAAATTTAATTTTATATATATAAAACTTAATAAATAAAACTTTATTATAATTATATTAATATTTAATTAAATTTTAAATAATTTTAATAAAGTTATAAAAATATTATATAAACTTAAATTAATAAAAATAAATAATAATAATATAATATATATATTTTTTATAATTTAAAGAAAAATAATTAAAATATAAATATTTTTAAATAATTTAATATTTTTTATATTTAAAATTTATACGCGGTTATTTTTAATAAATTATAATTTAAAATTAATAATTATAAAATATTTTTTAATAAATATAATATTTTTATTAGTTTTTTATTTTATTTTAAAAATATTTTTAAATAAAAATATAAACTAAATAATTAAAATTATAACTAAACTAGTTATTTTAAAAATATTATGTTTATAAACTTAAATAAAATTAAAATTAATAATATTATATTTATTAAATTAATTTTAAAAAAGTTTATAAACGTTAACTTAATAATAAAGTAAACTAGGGTAAAATAACAGGATATAAAATTCAAAAAGTAGGTCATATATATTGCTAGTAGAACTAGCAATATATATGGACTATTAACTATATATAGCAGCTGTTGCTAAATAGCTACCCTGTAAAGCGGGGTGGGCACTAGCAATAGTAGCCCATTAAGATGAACCCTTTAAAGGTCTTTATTACCTAGTTAACTTTTTTAATATTATATTTATTTAAATATTAAAAAATTAAATAATATTTAATTTTATACGTAAAAAAAAATAAAAACGTTAAAATAATTATTATTATATATAAAATAAAAGTTTATAGTTTATTATTTTATAAAAATTATATATATTTTAAAATAAAAATTATAATAATTAAGCTTTTTATATAATAATAATTTATTAGCGTTTTATATTTAATTTTTTATAGTAAAAAAAGCTAAAAGGGTAATTATAGCTAATAGTTTTAGTAGTAAATAGTTAACCCGTATATAAAATGTAATATATATAGCGAGGTTATAACTAGTGTTATAGCTTATTTATATATATATTTATTTATAAATTATTTAAATAGTTTACTGTTAAAGATTAAAGCTTTTAACGCTATTTTTTTTCTTTAGCTTATAATTAATATATAAATTTAAAATTTACTATATAAAACCGCGAATATACTTTTATAATATAAATAAAGCTTTTTATAAAAAAATATTAAAATAAAAAAATAGATTTTATTTATTATAAATATAAAAAAAATATAAAATAAATTTAAATAAAAGCTTTAAATAATAAATAAAATATATATAATTTTTTTTTATTTTAGTTTTATATAAAATTATTTAATTTTTAAAAATAAACTTTATAAAGTTTTTAAAGGTTTTTTATTTATTTATTTATTTATTTATTTATATAATATTTATAATTATTTTTAAGCTTTAATAAATTAAAGAATTCATTTTATTTATTTAAACTAAAAACGTTTAATAATTTATTAATAAATATATTATTTATTAATATATAAACTATTTATAAAAAGTTTTTTTTAATTTTTATATAAAGTTAATAATTATAAATATTTTTAAAATTAAGTTTTATTTATTAATTATTATAACTATTAAATAATAATATATTAATTATTTAATATAAATTTAAATATTTAATATTTATAAAAAGCTATTTTATATTAAAAATAACATTGTTTTTAAAGATATTATTTTAGCTTTAAGCTGTACTGGCTTTTAACTAGTGCTTAGCTTTTTAAATTCCTTTTTTCGCTATAAAGTTAAAAAGCTGCGATGCTTTTTCGAGATTTTTAATTTATAGTTAACTACGCTTATAAATCTCTTTATAGCAGAGATTAAGCGGTGAAACACTTAATAATTTTGCTTAGTTAAGATATTAAATAAAGACGTGCGGCAGGATTTTAAGGCATATTAAAAAAGCTTCCATTAATAGACTTTTTTTAAGCAAAGCGTGTTAAATACACCTGTTTTTCGCCGCGCGTTAAATTAACTAAAAAATCTTAATAATATTAGTTTGTTGTAGATTTATACTTATAGTATATATAATAAGTTAAACATTAGCGAAAATAATCCGTTAAATCTTATATAATTAACGTTTTACATAAATAAAATAATATAAAATAATTGCTTTTATTTTGTTTTACTTAATTTAAATTAAAAAAAAAGCTTGTTTATTTTATTTAATTATTTTTATTATTTAATTTAAATTAATTAATTAATTAAATATATTAAACAAATAAATTTAAAACTATTAACTTATACACGTAAATTTTTATAAGTAAATCTTTAAACTATTTATTAATTTATACACGTAAATCTTTATAAATAAATTTTCGTAAATAAGTTTTTATAAATAAGTTTACGTAAATAAATAAGTTTATATAAATAAGTTTTTATAAATAAAACTTTATAAATTAATTTATATAGCTAAGTTTTTAAACTATTTATTAGCTTATATATATAAGTTTTTATAAATAAGTTTTTAAATTATTTATTAGCTTATATATTTTTATTAATAAATTTTTAAAAATAAATCTTTAAATTAAACCTTAATATAAAAAAATATAAAAAAATATAAAAAAATATAAAAAAATATAATTAAATATAGTTAAATATAATAAAAACTATTAATAAAAAATTTATAATAAAAAATATAATTAATATTTTTTATTAAAAATATTTTATAATAAATAAATAAAAATAAAATAAATTAATTATAATTAATTATTAATTAATTAAAAATAATAAAAATCTTTATTTTATTTTAAAATAAAATTCAAACTTTTATTTTATTTTAATTGTTTAAATTATTTATTAACTAAACAAGATAATGTTTTGTTTATATAGAACGCTATATATAATCCCCTGTGGGCTATATGATTTTCGAGGCCCTGGTCGACGCGCTTATACAATGTGGAAGGCATATCGAAGACCTCACACTCGGATATCTCGACGAAGACTGTTTCCCAAGCACAGATGATTCTGGCCTCGTTGGTATAATACAGAGACTCAATCCAGAATCATATCCAAAATATCGACAAGCTTTTGGGAAGCTGAAACGATTGACCATCGTATTGCCATGGACAATGGGCGAATATGAAGAGCTGAACTATTCTGGCTTGTCGGCTCTTATACGTTCCGCACCAGCACTCGAATGCTTATGCCTGACTTCTGAGTGTTTGAGTCTGGACTTTCTTCCAGTCGAGTTCTTACTGTCTATTCGTGCACCAAACCTTTCTGCTCTCGTCTTGCATAATGTTATGTTTCAAGAGCCAACGGACCTACTGGCCCTTCTTCAGATGCATGCAGCAACCTTACGCGATCTCGATCTGTCTGATATTATCCTGGAAAGAGACTCCTGGCAAACGGTACTTTTCAAGATGCGGAGTTTCTTGTGCCTCCAGTCGTGTACCATACGCGACCTCTTTGTCGGAAATGATGGAACTGGCGAGGCAATTTGTCCACCAGAGGAGTTGTGCCAATTCTATCAAGCCGTCGAGGATTTTGTATGCAGAAAGATTGACGAAAATCCGTTTCAGTTGCTCTAGGCGTTAATGCTACATAGCGACATGTCTTAATTACTATTTCTCTACGATTTACGGTTAACTACGTGGTTTGGAAAAAAGTAATACGCAGGAGTAAACAGCGCAAGCTTGTTTTTTCAAATAGCCTAGTTTCTTGTTCACTTGAGCGTAGTTGTTGCGGATGCTGGGTCTCGGAACGAGATGACCTGCCTTTGAGCCTTGCAGACAGCGTTTGCTTAAGAATACCGTGTTTTGGGCCGATTTAGTCAATGACATGCCATTATCTGTCACATCGAAACACGCATTCACCATTGAATCTTCACTATACGACGGCATCTTGGTTGGAGTTGTGGTTGTGGAGTTATCGTAGTCAATGGTAGAGTATGAAGCAAAGGCGCCAATGTGCTGAGAATTGTGGACTGCGCTGTTTTTTCACTAGCCCACCAATCGGAGTTCAACGGCCCGACCGATGCACTAGTCTACATTAGGATAAACTACGAGAAAAGCGGATTTCAGCGCTGTATCTGGCTTGCGAATAGCTTCATTGGTTAATTAGTTCCGTGTCAGTGAAGTAGGTGGATTAAATATATAACTCATTGATTTGGCTGTCCCGCTAAGGGGTGTGTCCTGGCAAGGAGTGGGGCATGGTATATAGTAATAGCTTGATTTATGAAATAGCGCCAGGCATCTCCCCACCAATCCTTACCATCGCCGACTGAATGACACTGTGATAATACCATAATAGATGAAGACAAGTTAAAAGCTGGCGTCTTTCTTTAACATCGCGCCGGCGCGTTTTAGGACCAGCGTAGCCTAGATCATGTCCAAGGGCTGTCTAGAGAGCTGTCTCGGGCGAGTGAAGCGGGGTTGTTCGGACTTATATCGGGCCGCGCCGATCATATAACCGATTCCCGTTTATTACGGCAAGGGTGCAGCTAGGCATTTCTATCTTCGTTGCCAATAGCTTTCCCAAGTAGCTGTAGACCATCGTTATTCTAAAACAACCCTATATTTTAACTATCTCGTACTCGTCCCTATGGAGTTGAACCGATAAAATGTCCAGCGACGAAAACCCAGATATACCCAAGCGGATTGTGTTGCAAACAAAAACACATCAAGTCCCGGGCGGCGACTATCAGGAACGATGCACGAACATGAAGAACCTCCTCTGCCAACACCTTTGGAATCGAGATTTCGACTATAACTACGACCGCTGGCAAGATTATGGGGCTGCCTTTGCCTACGAAGGTCGAACCTGTTACTTCCTCCTCGATCACGGTCAGTCCACTAGTAACAACGTTCCAGTCCTTTGGTACAAATGGACAGGCAAATCATTGTAAGATATCTAGCACATTCAATCAATATTGCGGTTGGTTCTAATGGTAGAACAACAACAGTATTTTTATTGAAGCCCCTCTGCCTAATGAGATGCGTGCCAAACTCAAGAGTTATCCATTCATTCGCCCAAAACGAGAACCGTTACAGGGTAGCGCATCACCACCTATAGATGCCGCGACCAGACGTCAAATGATTCGATTCAAACTCCGTTCCAATATGAAGATTGCACCTATTGAGCTTGAGCTTCTTAGAAATCCCGACCAGGTAGCGTTGCTCAAGGCGGATGTTGATCCAAAGTTCTGGGACCAGATCGATGACCTTGTACAGCGCTGAAATGCTAGGATGTTGTGCTGGTGATGGAGAGTTGCAGTATTGATGATTTAGACCTGGCCACTTCTACTGTCCTCCTATATAGTATACTTCTTACGCATCACTGTCGGGCGGCGTTGGCAAATGTGCACAACTGTTGCATCTCTCATCCATATCTTCGGTATGGTGAATAACACCCTGTTGGTAGTTCTCACAATTTGGTGAGCCTTCCTCGTTTGCCCCAGGGTGTGTTTCACTCCAGTCATCGCAAGCATAATAGGTTGCGAATGTTAAGTGTCCGCAGCTCCAACGCTTCCAAACTTCCTGGCACATCGTGATTGCTATCGCCGTTATGCCGACAAAGCTGGTGTGTACAGGTCAGACCAATCTTCAGTGTACATGGGGTATTCCGCTTGCCTTATATCTAAGATGGAGTAGTTTGGTCTCGCCTTTCGAAGGAATCGCTTTACAGTATCGACTCTAACGTTCCCCTGAAGTTTCTCCAACGTATCCAGGAGATGCGTCAATATATATATATAACTATAGTTACACATTCACTCTAGTTGATGTACTCTTGCCCTCTCCACCGCCCTCCATGAAAATCTTAGCAAGTGCACGTCTCATATCCATCGCTAGCAGCTGCTGCTGCAGTCTGGCAACACAAGGCAAAGTAGCGGCCCCCGTAAGGTGTCATCCACCCCTCGCTTTCGTTCCATTGGTCGATAAAACATGGCGCAATCTGATAAGCCGCCGAAAGAGAGGGTTGGTATGCGCCCGCGACTGATTGCAGCCGAGCTCCAGAACTTGGCGTTCAGGATCAGCGTTAGCTTGCTCGATCTGGATGTAGCCTTTGCTGTGCATAAGGAAATATGCTGGGTAGTTAACGTGATAAAAACCAAACTACGAATGCACCTATTAGCTATGGAATCAGCGCAGAAGCTGGCCGTCTTAAGAACACTTGGTTATGTGGGCCGCCACGATTCGAACAGGAGCTGGCTTGGTAACCTAAAATCTTTTTCGGAGGAAGTTGCACAAATCGCAAGGACTAGGATAATATATTGGAACGAATAAATAAATACCGTCGGCTTATCCATTAAAGAAATTATTTAATTATAGAGAGAGAAAACTAGAGTTATGTTAATAACTATAGTTCGAGCAATGGCAATGCACTTTATATTTATCTTAACACACCGTCCAAGAAAGTATTTTTTTAACCGCTTTTTTATCCGCATAACACTTGCTTATAAGTCACCCTAGCTATTAATTAATCAGACTTTAGCATAAGCCCTTATACGTCCAACTGTTAAAAATAAGTCTATGCCCCAGGAGAGGCGATAGCGTAAAGAAAGCACTATTAGAAGATCGCCGGCCAGTACTTCAAGAGCTAAGCCCGAAGCCTTAGGCGAGTTAGGTCCGTTGAAGCGCCAAGGCATACTTCCCCAAAATATCACCAATCACTAACTTAGCAAAACAGCCTACACACCTAACCTCGGGAGGTTCTAACGGCCACCAGGCAAGAAATAGCTGCCTAGATCAACGTACAATAAAGACAACTACATAGACGGGTCAGCTGCCCATAATTACAGAAGGAGACATTTTATCTTGAGCAACAGCAACTAACAACGGGCAACTCACCTCCACAGTCATAGATGAACACATCTCCGATAGCCCGAAAAAGGCGCTCATCCCCACCAAGATACCGCGTTTTAACTACTCGTCGGGCCTTTCTTAATCGATCCTACAGTCCCCGGGGCTCTTGCCATAAACAGCGGGAGATGTACGAGTAGCCAGAAACTGTCTAGACCATATTATGCCGCCCTTTTCTTTCGGCCTGGTGTATGTTGGCAAGGCGTTTCTAATGTTAGCGTATTGCGTAAACGAGATTCACATGGAGTAAACCCAAAGCCTTAAACTGGTCTCCTCATAACCACGCTTAACTGAATAATAAAGTAGGATGGTGTGAGTGTGGCTAGAATAAGGGTATTACAGCCACATGTGGCTGTAATACCACCTATATCTATTGCGTTCTATTTTAAACAACTAGTTTTAGTGAAATTATATTGTACTTAAAAGTGTAAGCTATAGCTTATCTCCTAGTGCACTGGAATAAAGAATGCCCTTATCTACTTTATTATTCCACTTTAATATTAAAGATATAAGCATAGATTATGTACTATCTTAGCCCCTGGCTAACTAAGCAGGTTACACTTAGATATAGATAATTAAGTTAAGTAAGCGTTGTATATTTATTTTAACCCAAACTATATTAACTATGCCTGCTCGCTGACAATAAAAGTGCAGGCCAAGAACTTGTAAAGCTTAATAATAGCGCCAGTATTTAAACTCAACACTTTGTTCTGGATTGTTCAAGAGGTGCTCCATTTCTTCCATGCTTACCCAATATAGCCTCCCACCAGGAAAATCTATACAAACGAACGTCTCTTGTTCTTCGTCCCACTCTATGCATATCGAATCTCCAAATCCTGGGCGAACGTATATAGACAGGGAGCCCGGGTACATCAAGAAAAGGCTTCTCAGATGGTAATCGTATATCGGTGGATATACCTGCCATTCCTCGGCGCGTTTAGGCCATTTATATGACCGTGCTTGTATGTTACTAGACTGCCGGAAGACAACACGGTCGAGGCGCACAATTGCGCGGTGTTCGCGACGATGCCTTCGACCCTTGGACGCCTGAGCCTTGTTACTCTTTAGCTTTTTTCGATTTTCGACTGGTTCAAGGCGGGATCTTTTGCGCTTAAGAGCTGGGCCCTTTTTGGCCTTCAGGCCACGATTGGATCTCGTAGGGATAGGCAGAATCGGATCCGCATTGTAGGGCTCTGGATCACAGATAGTGAGATCGATAACTTCCGGCGCCGCTTGAACTACACCAGTCAATCTAGGACTTGTGTTCCCTCTGGTGCAGGTATAGCCAACGGCTTCACAATTACTCTTAGAAGTATCGTTACTGCTGCTAGTATCGAGAATACCGTGGCCGATGTCGATATTGAGGGTGGTAAGGGGAGGACTGGTAGCAGTGGCCTCAAAATTATCGTTATTTGTACTACCAAGATGCGAAACGGAAGAAGTAGGAGAATTCATCTCAGGAGAATCGCCAACCCTCGCACCAAGCGGCATAGACAATGGGTCCAATTCCGTTGTGAGGGATCCAGAACAGTCACTGGCAATTCGCCACACATAGAGAGCGCTGTAGACCTAGTGCCAAGAGCGGATTGGTCTTCCACTGTCTCCTCTTGGGTGGCAGCTTCAAAGTCGAACAAGCTCTCTAGATCGTAGATACCCTTACTAGGCGCAGAGAATGTCTTGGGAGGGTTAAGGGCAATCGAGTGTATTGGTTCAAATAGCTGATCGGCAGGCAGGCCGTCTGCCCCCGTGAATGGGGAGATCATGAATATTTGAGCCATGTTTTGATTAGAAAGAACCAAGTCATGAAGAAGGAAGATGGATAGGTGTAAAGGTAAGAAGCGAGGAAATCAGCAACCTGGCAGAGGCGTGGCCTGGCTCTTTTATCATTGTGAGAGGGGCCTCAGTACCCCCATAAGTCTCGACGGCAGACTTGCATAGCCTCATTTATCCCTATCCTTACGGGGCGATCCTTGTAAGAGGCGCCCTTTCCAAGTCAAACTCGTCTCAGGGAACTCATTTGATAACCAATAGTGTACGTATATATCCCGGGCGACGCAAGCGTGACGCATATCGTATACGTGTTAAGGCTGCCGCTAGCACAGATTTCATGAGGGGGCTTCAGGGGCCACGCCTCGAACAACTGCCCAACACGGCTCCTTATCTATTGGCCTAGAAGACTGACTGGGTGGTAAAGCGCTGGGCTTGGATCCCATACCTCCTCTCGTGGTATAGTTAGGTATCAAATATTTGCGGTTATCACCCTTCAACGCTCAAGGACTTCACTTATGAAGCTCACGGGCCTTTGAGATCCCCTCCCTGAACCATTCAGAAGCGCCTAGACCAGCACAAACACACCATATCGTACAAAATCTGCCTTGACGGAAACCGACTGCAACCCAGGCTCGTGTGCCCATCACGATGGTCGACATTCCGGCCACAGGACAGGGTTCATGTCCAAGCGAGCGAAGGTCGTGGCCCTCGAACACCTGGGCGCCCTGGAGCCATCGACAATAGATGAGCTCTTTAGAGTTAGCTGAGAGGCCGCCTACGCGCTGACGTTTGAGGAATCCTCCAGGTCCACCATTGATAGGTTGCTATGGCGTATTCGGCCCCATGGTAAAGCCAGCTACATCCTCATATGGTACTAGTGGCGGCCATTGGAATGTACGTTGGCCAGACTGTATCGTATGTCGTGGGGATGAGGTCGAGGCTAGAAGTTCCAACAAGTAACTCGGCGAAAGAACGGAGAGGCTCTGTATCACCTGAGGAGTCCTGATACCATATTCGTTTCTGTCTTCGCAGCGGGCCTGTCTGTGGGGGCCACGAGCGCCTAGCACTAGAGCAACCCAATCAAACCCCAACCAGGGGGGACTCCTAGGAGGCAATCGTAATCTTTGTATTGCGTGCGGCCGGACGATTACGGCAGGAGAATCAACAGGGCAGACAGTTAGAAGAGACTGGTGATCTTTAGCGCTGCCTAACGGGAATGAACCAGTCCGAACTTCACGGGTTGGCTCCTGGTTGGATCATCATGCCTCTGTGTTGCTTTCTGACCCCTATGTTAGCCGTATTTTAGGATATAATGCCCATGTCTTTAGATACATTGAGCCAAGGCAGACTCTCACTACAACATATTACTTACTTAAAGCAGTGGCGTGTTTGATTGGAGAAGAGAAAGAGGGAAGGGGGAGAGGATCGTCCATGGCGGTCCATATGCCTCATAGTTCCCTCAAGAAAGGGCCTTGAAGGAATATGACCGCCAACGCTGCATGAGAAACCTTGCAATATAGGAGACGTGACCGACTCAGCCCTTGAGTTGGCGTCGGATGCGGATGGCGGGAGGAATTGCATTATGTTGCTGGTCGACTGGTGGCCGGCGTGTAGCCCCTGAGACAACTTAGCGAACCAAGCTAGGGAATTCCCCTTGACCGCCCAGCACAACCCCAGATATAAATGCGGCACCCCAACTCGTACTACTTCGTCCGTAGATACCTCACCACATCTTTTTTTAATAATTCCCATATATCGGGATTTGTCACATCTTCGCCCCCTCTTCCTTAGCTCGATACTTTTCGAAATGTCGAATAGTTCACTGGGTCACCGCCCGGGTGACGGCGACGTCATTCACGTGAGCATGATTGAGGAAATTATGCGCCACTTCCTGTCCCAGCAGGTCAGGGCGGTTGAGCTACGGCGAGATGAGGCCTTAAGGGCTATCGGTAATCATCCTGACCCTGTCGGCCTCATCTTCAAGCAGTTAGCGAACTGTACGATAGAATCTCAACACGTCTTAGTTCAGTCGAGCGATCTACTCCAAACCATGCTTGAAGAACTCGTCTTTGAGTTGCGATGCGACGCCGAGGCAAAGAACGAGCTGTTATGCCAAACTAGAGACAGGTTCGATTTGAGTCAGAGCATTCCGCCTCAAGTCGAGCCTGTATCTGCCAGCGATATTGTTTTTATTGACCTTACAAAGGCCGGGCCATTGTGCCGCTTATGTGAGGAATCCCTGGAAGGGTCTCGAGCTACTGTTTACGAGCTCTGTGGATGCTTAAGTTCTATTCTTTATCCCACGTTATGCGTATTCATTACGTTAAACATATATGTCAGACTACTGCGAAAATTGTTTCCCTCCGGGGGGGAGAGGTATATGTGAATCGATAGGGCATGCAAGCTTTAGCGTGCAGAGCTCCGTTCGGGTTCATGGTATCTCTAACCCTTGTAGCATCTGCTACAAAACATTGCGATGACCGACGAGACTAGAAAGTTGTGGTAAGCCAACTTTTGCTGTAATAAAACCCCCTGTCTAACGCAAGAACAGGACATCTATTCTGCAGAGACTGTTTAAGATCTGCACGACAATATGGAAGCCGAACATGCCCGTCTTGCCATCAGGCATGCTGTGCTAGAGATGACTGCAGGGTTACAGACTGCTGCCGGTCTCTCCAGTGGGAATTGTTTGAGGTAGAATAATACATGGAATAATAAAAAGATTCGCCAATACAACGCAGAGAGGAGGTGTTAAATTATGTAGCGAGAAATCGTCTCGCAGCACAATACGAATAAATTTGCCCTAAAATATCTTATGCGTATACGCACTACTACTTCTATTGCTTTAAAAAGGAGCAAGATAAACATACTAATATACTCTAGCAATATGACATGAGCAAGCAATTGAAACCATAGGGATTCTTCACTTATGACTTGAGCATTCGCTTGTTTTAGTTGGCTTACATTAGGGTTGGCACAGCACTTGATCGCGTGGATGACAAGGTAACTTATGCTGAAATCTTAGGGGTTATTGTTACTCCTTTCATAGGAAACGGTCGCAGGGGCCTCGAAATACTCCGCCCGCACCTATTAGGACCTGTACTTATCATCTCACAGAATACGCATAGAAGATATAGGGATGCATATACGCAAAGTGACATGGAGGGGCGACTTGTGGGTTTCTTCGAGTCTCACTTATTGAACACATCCTAAAATTCGATATAGTGTTCCTGCTAGACGTTTTTATGTCAAGAATCGAGTCGGATATCAATGGATATAAGTTACCCCTAAAGACCACCATTGACGAGGGGAGTAGTCTGGGTACAGAGGAATATTTAGTCTAAGTGTAATTTAACAAACTAGGATGTGTACCTAATGGCTGTTAAAAGGGGATGTAGGTATTGATTAACTACCTTAATGTAAAGACGTGCTTGTTATATTAACTATCCTTGTCCTTTCAAGCCTTTAATTTCTAGCCATATAACTTTATCTTCAATAATTTTACAATGTTGATTTAAACAGGTTATATTTAATCTATTAGCTTTTATACACTTTTACTTTTATTGCTGTAAAAAGAATTAAATACTTTTATTAAATATTAATATAGTTTTTATTATTAAAAGTTATAAGCTAGCTAGTTAACTTTAATAAGTAGCTTTTATAAAGCTTACTTTTAATTATATAATTAACTACCTGTGCATATAAAAATATTTACTTATATAATTTTTACTATAAATAAAAACTTTTTTTTTATCCTTTAATTAATATATAAATAAAACTTTAACTAAAAGCTTTACATTTATAAAAAACATTAAATATAACATTAAATAATATATAATTATAAAATAGCTGGCTAACTTTAAAAAGTAGCTGTTATAAAGCTTACTTTTAATTATATAATTAACTACTTATATATATAAAAATATTTACTTATATAATTTTTACTATAAATATTTCTTTATTTTTTTATTTTTTAATTAATATATAAATAAAACTTTAACTAAAAGCTTTATTTTTATAAAAAACATTAAATATAATAATTAAAAAATTAACTATATTTAATTTTAATACTTAAATATATTTTAATTTATATTTTAATTTTATACGCTATTGTTTATTTTATAGCTAACTAATTAAAAAAACTTAATATTTTTATTTAATTTTATTTTAATTTTTAATAAAATTAATATTAAAATAAAAATCTTTAAAATATTATTATTATTAATATAATATATTTAAATAATATATTTTTTATAATAATTATAATATATAAAACTATATATAAAAAAATTACTTTTAATTTAAATAATTTAAATAATTGATTTTTATATAATAAATATAAATTTTTATAAGCTTAATATTTTTATTAATTAGTTTTTAAACTATAAAAAAAAAAAAAAAAAAAAAAAAAAAAGAATTTTTTAATATACTTAAAAAGCTTATTTTTATTTATAATAAATATAAATATAAATATAATTAAAATAAAGATTTTTAAAAAAATTATAATATAATTATTTTAAATATATTTAAAAAAATAATATAAAAAAAATTTAAAAAACTTATTATTTTAAATATATATTTAAATAAACTTATGTTTTATTTTAAAACTATTATAAATATTAAAAAAATTATCTTTAATAAATTTAATAATTTAATAAACTAAAAAGTTTTTAATAATATTAATAATATAAATAATAAAATTTTATTTTATAAAATAAAAACTTAAATATTATTAGTTTATAAATTTAATATAATATTTAAAAATTTTTATTAATATAGTTTAAACTAAACTATTAATATTAATAATTTTATAAATATTATTAAATAAATATATATTAAAAAATAAAAATATATTTAGCTATTAAAAAAATAAAAAAAAACATTTAAAAAATAAATTATTAAATTATAAGCTAAAATAAAATAAAAAAAACAAAAGCTAGCTAAAAAATAATTAAAACTAAATAAATTTACTTAGTTTATTATTAATTTAATATTTTAAAATTAAATAATTATATTTTTTATAATTATTAATAATAAAAACTAATTAAAAAAATTAATAAAGATTAATATTATTATTTTTTATAATAATTTAATATTAAATAAAATTATTTTTAAAGTTTAATATTATATTTAAATTAATTAAATAAAAAATAATAATAACTAGTTTATTAATAACTTTATTAAAATAATAAATATAAAACTTTATTTAAATAAAATAATAATTAATAATTTATTATTATATTTAAAAAAAACTTATTTTAAAAAGTTTAAAATATTTATAATTATAATAAAATATTTAAAAAAACAATATACAAACTTTAAAAAAAGAAAAAAACCTATTAAAAATAAAATAAAATAAAATAAAGCTAAATTTTTTAATTAATTTTTAAACTTTTAAAAATAAATTTATTTAATTTATAAATAAATATATATTAATTAAAGATTTATAAAAAAAGATTTTTATATATAGTTTTTTATTTAATTAAAAAACTAAATAATAAATAAATGTTTTTATAAAACTTATAATTTTAAAACTTTAATTTTATATATTAAATAAACTATTTATAATTAAAAGAAATTAAACATAAAAAATAAACATTAATAAATATTAATAATTAATAAAATTTAAAATAATAATTATAATAATTAAAAATAAAATAAAAATAATAAATTTTAAATAAATAGTTTAAATATTAATATATTAACTAATAAGCTTTTTAGCTAAAATAAAATATATATTTAATTTAATTTTAATAAAATAAAACGCTTTTTTAAAAAAAATTAATATTTTAATTATTAAAAATATAGCTATTAAAATAAAAACTATTTTAATAAAGTTAAACTTATTAAAATAATAAATTAAAATATTTATTTTATTATTTTATATATTTATTTTAATAATAATAATAATAATAATATTAATAAAAAAATTTAATTTAAATTAATTTAAAGAAACTTCATTTAAAAAACTATAAACTTTTTTTTTTAAAAACTTATTAATAAATATAAAAATTAATAATAAAAAAAACATTTTAATTTAATTTTTAAAAAAAAACTATTTTTTATATTATATATTTTAATATTAAATAAATAAATATTAATTATATATAAATACTTTATTAATAAAAGAATAAAAAAATACTTTTTTATAAATATTAATATAATTAAATATATAATAATTTATTTAAAAGCTATAATTATAAATTATTTTTATAAATAAATTATTTTAAAATATAACTAAACTTTATTAATAAACTTTAAGCTTTAAAGTTAAATATTAAAAATATATTTTTAATTATAATATAAATAAAATATAAACTTATTATTAAAAATGTTTTTATAAAATATATAATATATTATTTAATATATATTAATATAATTATAATTTTTTTTTAAGTTTTTATTATTTAAATTTAAAAATAATATAAAAAAAACTAATAAATATAAAACATATAAATATTATTTTAAATATATTATTAATTTTATTAAATTAAAGATAACTTTAACTTTTTTATATAAAATAAAAAAACTTATTATATTAATAATAAAACTTATATTAATAAAAATAATAGATTTTTTTTAATTTTTTTAACTATTAAAATATATTAAATAAATAAATTAATAAAGAAAAAAGTTAAAAAAAATAAACTAATAATTAATAATAAAAAGTATATTATTTTTAGCTAATTTTAAAAAAAAAACATTTATACTTTTATTAAAAAAAAAAATTATAATACGTAAACTTTATACTAGTTATAAAAAAATATAATAAAAAAAAATATCATTATTTAATTTTTAATATTATAATTATTAATATAACATTTTTTTACGCGCGGTATAATAATATAAAATATATATTTATATTATAAATATAAATAAATTTAATATTATTATTTAATATAAAAAGAAAATATTATTTAATAAAGAAAATTAAAAAAATTTTTTTTTTTAAAAACTAATATTAAAAAAATATAATTTATTATTAAAAATATTTTATTTTTTAATTAGCTTATAAACTATTAAATTAAGTTTTTATTTAAAAAAATATAAAAAAATAATTTAAATAATTTATTATATTATATATTATTAAATAAATTAAAGGTTATATAAAAATATAATATAAATAATTTAAAATAAAAGTTTATATAATTAAATAATATATATTTTATTATATTTATTTTATTTATTTTTAAACTTAATAAAAGTTTATAATTTTATATAAACTATTATTTTATATTATTAATAAATAAAATATTAGTTTATATTATTAAAATATAAATTTTTATAAAAATTAATATATAATAAACTTTTTATAAAATATATATATATTTTAATAATAAAAATTTTATTATTTTTTAAACTAAATATAAATTATTTAAATATAAAATATTATGATTTAAATTATTTAATAGCTTAGTAATTTTTTAAAATTATATTAATAATATATTATTTAATTATTTAAATAATTTTTATATTATATATATTAATAATATTTTTATTTTTTTTAATAATTTATAAAAGTAAAAGGTTTATATAAAGAAAGTATTAAAATAATTATAAAAAATAAGTTTTTAAGCTAATATAAAAAAATATAAATTTTATATAATAAAAATAAAATATTTAAATTTTATTTTAAAATATAATAAAATTAAAATTAACTATAATAAAATAATTGTTATATTAAATTAAATAATATTAACTTTTATAATAAAAATATAATTTTTTATTAATTTTTATAATTTTTATTAATATTTTATTTTAAAATATAATTATATAATAAAAGTTTTATTTTAAATAATTAAAAAAAGTTTTATATTTAAATAAATAAAAATATATTAAAAAATATTGAATAAATTAAAAATATAATTAATTAATATTTTTATTTTAATATATTTTAATTATAATAAAAAAATATAAATTAAAATAAATATATTTAATAAAACTATTAATAAATATTTATTTTAATAAAGAAATAATATTTAATAATATTTAATAATATTTTATATTAAAATATTATATAATATTAATTTAAATTATAATATTTATAATAAAAAAATATTAATAATAACAAAAATTTTAAAATATTAAAAACTAAAAATAATTAATATATAAAAAAAACAGTTATTTTTAATTATTATTAATTATAAAATATTAAAATATTTTTATATAAAATAAAAATTAAACTTTTATTAAATAAAATAGTTTAAACTTATAATATAATATAATTTTTAACTATTTATTATTTTAAAATAAAAAATATAACAAAAAATATTATATTAAAAAAAAAGAAAACTTTTAAATTTAAAAGAATAAATTAAAAAATTAACATTATATAATATTATTTTAAATAATAAATAAATTAAATCTTTTTTTAATTAATAAAATTTTAATAATTAATAGTTTTAATATATTATTACAAATTAAAGTTTTATTAAAAAATATATTATTAATAAATAAAGTTTTTTAATAAAACTAATAATTTTTAAAACTAAAACTTTATAAAGCTAAAGTTTAAAAAAACTAAAGTAAAAACTAAGCTTTATATAAAAAACTAAAAATATTAAAAATAAACTATTTATATATTTAAATTATAAAAAGAATATATAAATAAATAATTATAATATATTTAAATTAAAATAAAATTTAATAATTTATAACTATTTAATATTAATAATTAAATTTAACTATAAAATATAACTAATATATATTTAATTATTTTATATATTAACCGGCTAAAATTCTTTAAAATTAAACTTTAAAACTATTATAACTAATATTAATTTTATTATATTTTTTTAAATATTTAGTTATAATTTTAAAAAAATAATTATTAATAAAAAATATAAAAATTTAATATTTATTATTATAAATTAATTAAACAAACTTTTATATTTTATATTTTATAATAAATTAATAATTATTTAAAATATTATTTAATTATATTATAAAAAAAAATTTATATTTATAAATTATTAAAAAAAATAAATTTTAACTAAAAACTATAATTTATTTTAGTTTTTATAAATAAGCTAGTAAAAATACTTAATATTAAGAAAAAATTTTTTTTTTAATTATTATAAATTAATAAAATAAATTAAAATTATAATTAAAAGTTATAATTAAAAGTTATAATTATTTTATAATTATTATTAAAATAATTAAACTAAAATATTATTAGTTATAAACTTTATAGTAGTTTTATCATTATATAAATTTATAAGTTTTTAATTTTATAAAGTTTTATTTAGTTTTTTAATATTTATATATTATAATTAATAAAGTTATATTATAAATATTATTAAGTTATTAGTTAAAAAATAACTAAGCTGCGAAAAAATATATAAAATAATTTAAATTATTAAAAAATATATAAAAATAATATAAATTATTTTAAAATAAACTTAAAATAAAATAATTTAAAAAAAAACTAATATT
Organism: Xylaria longipes; assembly: GCA_025201785.1. Taxonomy (NCBI): domain Eukaryota; kingdom Fungi; phylum Ascomycota; class Sordariomycetes; order Xylariales; family Xylariaceae; genus Xylaria; species Xylaria longipes. Next base: position 22,598 of record MU619966.1, read on the forward strand.
AATAAAAACTTAATTTTAATATTAATAATTATATATATATTATAAAAAAACATTAAACTTAAACTATTAATAAACTTTTTAATAAGTTAAACTATTTAATAATTTAATAATATTTTAAAATAATTAAATAAATTACGCTTATAACTTTTTATTATAAAATATTTTTAAATTAATATATTTTAAATTTTTATTATATTAATTATTTATAAAAATATTTAAATAATTTATTATTAAAATAAAAAACCGAATATTTTAAAAACAAATTTATATTATTAAATATTAATAAACTTAAATAAAGAATTAAATATATTTAAAATTTTTATATATATTATAAAAAAATATTATAATATTATATTAATTAAAAAAGCTAAAATTTAATAAATAATAATATTTTATAAACAAGTTTAAAACTTTTTAAAGTATTTATTTATATTTTATTATAATAACTTTAAATTTATAAAATTATAAAAAAAATTAAAAAAATAGTTAAAAGCTGTTAAAAAAAATAAGTTTAAGAATATATATTTAAATAATAATATATTAAAAAAACATTTAAAAAAATGTTTTATTAATTTAAAAAATAAAAAGTAAAAGGTTAAATAAAAAATAATATTAAAAAAATAATATTTATTAAGTTATAAAAATATTTTAAAACGTTTTTATAAAATAAAAGCTTGTAGTATAATAGCTAAAAAGTAAATACTCGAGATAAATTTTTTTTTTATTAAAAAACAACTTTTTATAAGTATAAAGTTTAAATTTTAAAGCAAGATTTTTTTTTAAAAAAAAAAGTAATTATAAACTAGCTAGCTAACTTTAATAAATAGCCCTTATAAAACTTACTCTTAGTTATATAATTAGCTACTTATATATATAAAAATATTTACTTATATAATTTTTATTATAAATATATTTTTTTTATTTTTTAATTAATATATAAATAAAACTTTAACTAAAAGCTTTATTTTTATAAAAAATATAAAATATAATAATAATTTATATATTTTTTATTTATATTTTATTATTATTTTATTAAAGTTTTATAAATTATTTTTAATTATTTAATTTAAACTTATATTATTAATACTTTTTTTAATATAAAATTATTTTTAATAAATAATTAAAACTTAAAAATATATTTTATTAATATTTTAAATAATATTTTATTTATTATATTATTAATAGCTAAATTTATAATAAAATAAACTTATAATAATAATTAAAGCTAATTTATTTTTTTAATATTTATTAAATAATATAAATAAAGTTTAATTATTTAATTTATTATTTTAGTTAAGCTATTAGTTTTAAAGTAAAAAGCTATTAATAATTGTTGTTTAATTTTTATATTATAATAAAATTATAATTAAACTTTATTTATAAAAATAAAACTTTAATTAAAAACTATATTAATAAATAATTTATATATATATTTTATTTTTAAATAAAATAATATAATTAATTTTATAGCTATTATTATAATAAAAATAAAAAATAATAAAATTATTTTTATAAATTAATTAATAATAATAAAAATAAAGTTTATTATTATTTTTTTATAAAAAGTTAATAAAAATTTTATAATAAAATTTATAAATAATTTTTTTATTAATATAAATAATATTAATAATAAATTAAATTTATTATATTTTTAATAATATTTTATTTTAGTTTTAAAATAAATTTTATAGCTTTTTATATAATTATATATATTTTTTTTTAAATATTATTAATAGAATTTTTATTTAATTAATTTTTATATTTAATATTTTTAAAAATAGTTTATAAAAATATTATTATAATATAACTTTATAATTTAAAAATAAAAAATTTTTTAAAAAAAATTATAAACTTTTTTATTATAAAATAATAATAGTTTTAATTTTAATTATTATTATTTTATAAATAATTTTTTATTAATTTATTTTATAAACTTATAATATTTAAGGTTATATTTTTAAATTTTTTTAATATGTTTTTAAAAACTTTTAAATATATTTTAAGCTTAAAAACTTTTATTATATATAATTATTTATATATAATAATATATAACTATATATATAAAAATAATATATTTATAAAATAAATATATAATAAAAACTTTTTTTATTAAAACGTTTAAAAGTTTATTTTAAGCTTTTATTTATATTATAATTATTTTTTTTATTATAAAAAATAAATTAATATTAAAGCGGGTATTATTTATATAATTAAGTTTTTTTTAAAATAATATTTATTTTATTTTATTTATTTAATTTATATTATATAATAAAATTAAATAAAACTAAATATATATAATATTTAACTTATTTTTTATTTAGCTTTAAAGTTTTTATAAATATTTATAAATTATTATAGTTTTTAAAAACTTTAATTAATAGTTTATTTTTTTATAAATAATATTATTAATATTTAAAATATTTTATAATTATTAATATTTTTTAATTAAAAATATTATATTTTAATTTTTATTTAATAAACTTTTAAAAATAAAATAAAATTAATTATTATTATTTTTAAAGATTTTTAAAAAAAAAAGTTATTTATAAATATTATATTAAAAGTATTAGTTTTTATTAATATTTAATTTTTAAGGTTAAAATATATAAAGAAATTAACTTTTTTAAATAAATTTTAAAACTGTTTAAAAGCTTTTATAATAAAATTATTAAATAAAAAAAATTTTTTGTTTTTAAATATTAAATAAAAAATATTATAATTTAAAAAAACTTTTTAATAAAAAAATAATAAAAGTTATAAAACTTTAAAAATTATTATAATTTATAATAAAAACTTAAAAAATATTAATTTTAAATAATTTAAATATAATTTAAATTTATTTTAATAGTTTTATTTAAAATAATATAGCTTAAAAACTTAATTTAACTTTTATAAAATTAATATTTAAAAAGTTTAACTTATAAATTTATTTTTTATAATTTTTTAATAACGTTTTAAATATAATTTATATATATTTTAATATATATTAAAAATATAAATATATTATTAAAAAAAAAAAAAAAAAAAAAAAAAAATTAATTTTTTATTATAATATAATTAAGTTTTTTATAATTAATATAAAATTATAAAATGTTATTTTTTTTAAATATAAAAAAAATTAAAACGTTAATAAAAAAAACTTTTTTATTTTTTATTTTTTTAATTATTTTAACTAGTTATTTATATAATTTTTTTAGTTTATTTTATACTAAAAAATAAATAAAATAATAAAATAATATAGTATTTTTTTTTAATTTAAATATTAAATCTTTTTAATTTAAATATTAAATCTTTTTAATTTAAATATAATAAAATATTAGCTTTTTTATATTAAAAAAATCTTTTTAAATTAAAAAACTATTTTATAATAATAATAAAAATTTTAATTATAGAAGTTTAAATAATTAAATTAATATTTAATAATATTATTTATTATAATATATATAAATAAATTTATTTATAAATAATAGTTTAAAATTAAATATATATAACTTAAAATATTATTAATTTATATTTAAATTAAAATAATGGTTTAATTTTTTAAAATAGTTTAAAATATTAATAAAAAGTTAAATTTTAAATTATTATTTTTATTAATAATAATATAAACACGTTAAAACTTTCGCGTTATTTTATAATTATTAGTTAATTTATATAATATTTAATAAACGCTATAACTAATAAATTAAATAATAGCTATATTTTATAAAAATTAAGTTTAATATAAAGCTTTTTTAAATTTATAATATAATATAAATATATAATTAATATAATTAGTTTTAATATATAAATTTAAATTAATAAAAATTTATAAAAAAAGGGTTTTTAAATTAAAAATATAAATAATATATAAAGTATAAAAAAATAATATAATTAAAATAAAAAATAAATAATTTAGCTTAAAATATATTTTTTTTATAATAATTAAGTTTATTTTTATAAAAATTAAAGTTTATTTAATTTTAATTAAAATTTAATTAAAGTTTATTATTTTAAATAAAAATTTATAATTATTATTTAATATAATTAATATAATTATAAAATATAAAGTTATACTTTTATTTTTATTAATAATAATTTTTATTATTAAAATATTAAAATTATTAAAAGTTTTAAAAAAAATTTAGTTATTTTTATTTTAATTTTAAAT
>MU619967.1:1715-26718 GCA_025201785.1 Xylaria longipes
TTAAATTTAAAATAATTAATAATAAAATTCTTTTTATTAAAATTAATTTTTAAAAACTTTTATAAAAATTTAATTTTAATAATTTATTATAAAAGTTTTTTTTTAAATTATAATTTTTAAATTTATTAAAAAATTTTAAAATATTAAATATTAAAAATAAACTTTTTATAAATAATTTATTTATTTTATTTATAAAAGTTTTAAATTTTTTTTAAATATTTATTAATTTAAATATTTATTATTTTTTAATAAATTTTAAATAATATTTTTAATTTTATATATTTTATTATTATTTTATTTAATAAATTTTTTATTTTTAAAATATATTAATTATTTTAATATTATTATATTTATTAATATATAATAATTAATTAATTTTTCAAATAATTATTTTTATATAATATTTAATAAAAACTTATTTAAAAAAAACTATTTAAAAAAAAACTTATATAAATTATTTATAAATTTTTATTTTTTTATTTTTTTATTTAATTTTAATTTTATTTATTTAATAAATATAAAATATTATTAAATTTTTTATTTAATAATATAAAACTTTATATAAAAATATTTAATAAATTAATTTAAATAATAAATATTTTTTAAAAACTTTTATTTTATAAATTTTTATTTAAATAAAATTTTTTTTTAAAAATTAAAAGAAATATTATTTATTTTTAATTTAAATAAATATTTATTATAGCTTAAATATATATATTATTAGCTATTTTATAATTTATTATATAATTATTAAAATAATTTATTATTTTAATAATAAAATATTTATTTTATTTTATTTTATTTTAATTAAAATAATTTTTTTAATAAATTAATAAATAATAAACTATATTTTTTAAAATTAAATAATTTTTAAAATATTATATAATTTTTATAATTTATTTAAAAAAAATTAACTTTAAATTAATTTTTATAATATTTATAATTTAAAAAATATAATAATATAATAAATATATAATTTTTAATATTAATATTTTAATAAAAACTAATAATTAATTTATAAAATATAAAAAATTTATTTTATAAATTTATATTTTAAGTTTTTTATATTTTATATTTAATAATAAAATAATTAATTAAATATATAATTTAAATATTTAGCTTATAATTTAATATAATTTATAATTTTAAATAAAAATAATAAATAATATTAATTTAAAATTAAACTTTTTTATTATTATTTAATTATTTTAATATTTTTAAACTTTATATTATAAAACTTATATAAAAAATTTAATATAATATTAATATAATTTTTTTAAAAAATTAAATATTTAATATTAAAATAAATAAAATTAATAAAATTTTAAATTAATATATATTTTTAAAAAAAATATTAAAAATATAATTAATAAATAAATTAAATTAAAAAAAATATTATTAAATTTTATAAATTATTATAAAAATATATTTATAGTTTTATATAATAAATTTTAAATTTATATAATAATTATAAGCTAAAAGAAATTATAGGTTTAAAAGTTTTAATTTTTAATAATAAATTATTTAAATAATTTATATATAAATATATAAATAAATAAATTATAATATTAATTATATTTTAATTATATATATTATATTTATATATATAAATAAACTTATTATTATTAAAACTATTAGCTATAACTTAAACTAAAAGCTTATATTTAATATTTAAATATATATATTTAATAAAAAAAATTTTTTATTTATTTATTTATATTATAATTTTATATTTAATATATATAATATATTTATAATATATTATTTATTATATTTATTTTTTAAGTAATATATTTAATAAATTTAATATTTTTATATAAATTAAATTAATATAATAAATTTATTAATAAAATTAATTATTAATAATATTTTTAATAAATATTAATATAATATTAATATATAATAAACTTTTTATTATTTAATTATAAAATTTTTTTTTAAATATTAAAACTTTTATTATTAATATATTATATATTTAAAAAAAATTTATTATTAAAATTAATTTATTAAATAAAATTTATTTAAAATAAAACTTAATATAAAATATTATATTAAACTATTTATAATTATAATAAAAATAATAAAAATAATAATAATTTATTATATAAGTTTATTAAACTTTTTTAAATTAATTAAAACTTTTTAATTAATAAATTAAAATAATAAATAATATAAATATTAATTTATAATTTAATATTTATTTTATATTAAAAAATAAATATTTTTTATAAACTTTATAAATAATATATTTAATAATAAATTAAATTTAATAAAATTAAAATAAATATTTATATATAAATTATTTAATAATTAAATTTATTTTATAATAAAAATTATATATAATTAAAATAAATTTAATTTATTTAAAAATATAAATATTTATTTTTAATAATTTAAAATATATATAGTTTTTTATATTAAAAACTTTATTAAAAAGTTTTTTTTAAAATAATATTAAAAATTATATTAAAATAAATATATTTTTAAAAAAAAACTTATTATATAATTTAAAAATTAAAAAGCTAATTAATATAAAATAAAATTTTTTTTTTATAAATTATTAGCTAAAATATAATATATAATAATTAAAAAAACTTATTTTAAAAAAACCTTTAAATTATTTATAAATATTAAATATATTATATATTATATAATATATAATATATTAATTAATAAAATATTAATATTTTAAAATTAAACTTAATTTTAAATATAAATTTAAATATTTTAATTAAACGTTATAATTAAAAACTTATATAAAAAACTATTTTAAATAATATATAGCTATTTAATATATAAAGCTTTTTATATTATATAATAAAGCTTATTTTCTTTAATATTTTATTTATTATTTAATATTGTTTATATATTTATTTATTAATATTAAAATTAAATAATATTTTTATTTATTTTTTATATTTTTAAATTTAAAGTTTTTAAATATTATAATTTAAAAAATAAAAAAATAAAATTATATATATATTAAAAATTAATATTTATTTAAAATAATAATATTTATTTAATATTATTATTATTATTATTATTATTATTAATTTATTAATTTATTATATTATTATATAATATAGTTATTTTATTTATTTATTTTTATAAATAAAAATTATACTAAAAACGTTTTTTATAGCTTTTATAATAAACGTTTTTAAAAAACATTTTAAGTTAAATAAAACACTTTTATTTTTATTTAACTTTATTTATATTATTTTTTATAATATATATATTAAGTCTTTATTTTAATTAAAATTAAAATAAAATAATAAAGCTTTTAAATAAATATATAACGTTTATTAAAGCTTTAAGCGAAAATTCTTTTTTTTTTAAATATATATAAATTATAATTTTTACGGTTTTTTTAAGCGTACTGTATAAAAAAAAACGCGGAATAAAAAACCGTTCTTTAGCTTAAGAATATAATAAGCGTATAACTACTATTATATAAAAAAAAAACGTTACTAGGAAAAAAAGCGTTATTAGTAAAAAAAGTGTTATTTATATAAATCTTTATATTTAAAGTTTTCTTTATTAGCTGGATTGGTTTTAGCTTAGCTGCTTTATTAGTTAAATTAATTCTCCTTTATTAGCTTAAATTAATTTTTATTAACTTAAAGTATTATAATTTATATTTATATAATTAATTAAATTAATTAAAAGGTAATAATATATTAATTAACTACTATAAGCTTAACTTTAATAAAGTATATTTATAATATTGCCTTTTATTAAATATATATACCCTTAGTTTTATATTTAGTTTTATATTTTATTAATTATACTATATTTATATTTTAAGGTTATATTATTAAACTTATATAAAACCGTATAAAAAGTTCTTTAGCTTATACGTAAAAATAACTATTAATACTTCGTTTAATATATTAATAAATATTTAATAAACTTATTAAAAAATAAAAAAATTTTATAAATAAATTTTTATTAATTAATTATATTATATTTATTTAATATTTTAGTTAATAAAAATATATTAGTTTTTTATAAAAATAATATAAAGTTTAATAGGATTAATTATAGCAATATTAATTATAATTAAATTATTTTTATTTTATTTATTAGCTTAAGTTTAAAAATATTATTAATATTATTATTGTTTTTAATTTAAATAATAATAATGAAAATAAAAATATGCTCGATGTTTTAAATATTAAAAATAAAAATAAAATTAATATAGCTATATTAACTACTATAATATTAAATAAAATTGTTTTAGCTAAAAATAAATTAGTCCTTGTTTTTACTATAAAATATAAATATTTTATAATTAATCTTTATTTAATATACTATTAAAAACAAGCTATAAACTACTATTATAATTAAAAAAAAAACTTTATTTATATATAACGTATGGTTTAATATATAATAGAATAAATAAAAAAAGAATAAAAAAAACAAGGATTTAAACAAGGATATAAACAATAAAAAATATATTTACCCGCTAGTATTAAAAGCAAGCTTTTAGAACTACTTAATTTTAACAGTAGGATCCCAGGTATTAAAATAATACTTTAAAAAGCTATAGTTTATAGCGTAAGTTAATTATAGCAGTTAAATAAAATAAGTAGATATATTTTAAGCTAGAAAAAGCAAAAGTTTGCCGCCCTTAAAACCCTGGGCTATATATAACAAGGTTTTAACCTCCCGAGTTAAAATTTTATTAATAATAAAAAGGTTAAAATATATATTATTAGCAAAAAAAAGATATTAAATATAAATTCCCTTTATTTTTAAAAACTTTTTAACTTATTATAATTAATATATGCTAGGGTTTAATAAAACAAGTTAAAATATTTATAATAAAGTTATTATATATTAATAATAAAACTAAAATTATTATAGTTAAATATATTATAAAAAAAAATCGAATTATTAGTTAGCTGTTTAGCTTTATAAAAAGCACTTTTTAAATATTAAAGTAGTTAATTTTATATATATAACGCTTAAACTATTTAAAAAAAAAAAAGTTAGCAGGAAATAAAAGAACGAAAAAATAAAAGAATAAAAGAATAAAAGAATAAAAGAAAAAAAAATTTTTTTATATAAGCTTTAATAAAATATAAGCGATATTATTTCAGGTTATATAAACCTAGGGCTTTTTAAAAAAAGCCCTAAGCTATAAGTAGCTTTTAAACCCCTTGTCTTTAAGCTTTTTCTTTTATACTTAATAATATAAAATCTTTTTAGTTAATATATTATAATTAACTATTTTAATATATTTAGCAGTAAAGTTATAATAATAAATTATAATATATATATTAAAGCGTTAATTATTATTTATATATATAAGCTTTATACTTATAACAAGGTTTTTTTCCTTATTACTAGCTATACTACTAGCTATACTACTAAGATTTAAACCTTATTAAAACTAAAGTTAAAGAATTATACTACTAGCTTAAAATTAAGCTTAAGAACTAGCTTTAAAAGCTATGAAAATAAATATAATATAATATAATAAATTAAATAACTTCTAGCTTTAATAAATAATAACTTTTAAATTATTATAATCCTTTTAAAAAGTATTATATTTTATAAAAACTATAGCGTTTTTAGCTATATAAATAAACGTCATAATAATAACGTTTATAAAATTTTTATACTAAGTTGTTATTTTAAAAAATTAAAGCTTAAAATAGTCCAGCTTAAATTATTTATAAAGAAAAACTAAAATAATAATACTTTAAATAATATAAGCAAATATTTTATAATTAAAAAAATAATATTTAAGCAATTATAAGTAGTAAATGTTAAAAAGAAATATAAAAGCTTATAACTTTAACGTATATTTATTAATAGCGTTAAAAGTAAAAATTATATCGCGGAAAAAAAAATAAACAAGGTTAAATAAACCGTTATATTTAAAGTAGTATAGATTATAAAGTTTAGTTAAAATAATATTAAGCGTAAATATAATAATTAAAAGCGTAGGATATAAATTAATTATACCTTACTAGCTATTATAGTTTTTGTTTTTAAATAAAAGGCTATAAACTTTTATATCTTTTTAACTTAGTAATAATAGCAGCTATAAATAACGTTATTAAACTTTACGTTAAAAATAAGTTGAAAAAAAACTTATATTTAATATTAATATAACAGCTTTAATAAAACTTATTCATATAAAAGCTTTTAAAACTATAATTTTTAGTTTATTAAAATATATTATTAATAAAAACTATAGTTTATATATATAGCTAGGTTTTTATATTATTAATTTTAGTTATAATATTAATAATTAAATTAATTAAAATATTAAAGCTTTTAATTATATTATTAAAGTTAAATCTATATAAGCTAAGTATAAAAAAAATAATATTACCGGGTTATTAATAACTTTTTAACTTAAAACAATAAAAAATAATATAATATTTTAAAAGCGAGTAATAAAAATTAAAGAAAATTTTAAATTTATTAATAAAAGTTTTTATAAAAAAAAATAATAAAAGGATTTTTAAAGTTAGTTTAATTTTATAAAGTTTTAAATATATATTAACTAAAATATTTAATTTTTAATGTACTATGGATTAAATAAATATAATAATAAAAAATAAGTTTTTTTTTTATAATAATATTAAAACTATTAATATTTAATATTTTATATTTATATATAACTTAGCGAATATAATAGTACTAGTCCTTGGTTTTTTTAAATATTATAATATTTTTATATTTATTAAAAGTTAAATTTTATATTGTTTTTCCCGGCTTTATTAAAGCTTCAGCTTAAAAAAACTTAGGTTTTTTTAATATTTATTAAATTAATAGTTTTTAAAAATATTTAATATTATAAAAATATTTATTTTAAAAATAAAAATTAAATTATATTTTAAAATTAAGTTTAATAGTTTTATATAATAAAATTATAAGTTAAATTTATAAAGCTAAAAAATAATCGCTTTATTTAATATAAAAATTATTTTATATATTATATTTAAAACTAATAAACTTTTTAATATAAAGCTATTAAATATTTATATTATTATTTATAATAAAATAGTAATAATAACCTTAGTTAATATATTAATAATATAAAAAATTACCAAGGAAAATTATAATATTAAAAATAAAAAAATAAAAGTAAATATTATTAAATAACTAAATAAAACTTATTTATATACAAAAATAAAAAGGCTTAAATAAGTTATTAACGAATTTACTTAAGCTATAATATATATTTTTAATATAAATATTTAAAAATATAAAGTTTTTAGCTATAGTAAAGGGATTAAAAAACGTAAACTTTATTAAAACAATAAAGGCGATTTTAACATTAGCTTTATAACTATCCTAGTTGTTACAAGTTTGTTTAAGCTAATAAAGCTGTTTAGTTTTATTTTTATTTTTTTTATTTTTACGGCTTTTTTTATTTAATAAATTTAAACTTATACACTTTTAACTAGTTTAATATAATAAATATAAGCTTTTATTAAAAGCTTTTTTATTTTAAAAAAAATAATAGTTTTATATATATTTTAAAAAAAAATGTTAATAAAAATAATTTATAAATATAAAAAACTATTTAAATAGTTTAATAATTATATTAAAAGTTTTATTATTATTATTATTTATTATAATAGTTATTTAAATTTTACGTAAAAATGCTTACTAGTTATAATTAATATTATAAAAATTAATATAAACTGTTAAAACTTTTTTAAATTTAAAGGTTTTTAAGAATTTATTTTAATATATAAAAACTAGGATTAAAATATTAAAAGTTTTAGTATTATTAAAAGCGGGTAAATTAACGGAATAAATTTAAAAAATAAATAAAATATTATTATTAAAAACGTTAAAAAATATTAATTTAAGTTTTTAAATATTTAAATTAATAGTTTTATTATAATTAATAACGTTAAAAAAATTATTATTATCGGGCTATATAATATAGTTTTTAACTTTTTTAATACTGTTAGTACGGAGCTTTTTTAAATTAATAATAGTTATATTAATATTAATATTTACTAGTAAACCTGTTAGTTTTTTAAAAAAATTAAAAACTAATTAATAATTTATTATTAAGTTTATTAATTAAAAAGTTAAAATTATTTGCTAAAATATTATTAAGCTAAACGTTGTTTATTTTTATATTTAATATATTAGTTTAATTAATATTTTTATTATTATTTATATAAATATTATTAACGGGCTTATTATTAAGCTTAATAATATACCTTTTAAGCGTAAAAATATTTTTAATATTTTTTATAAAAGTATTTTTATATCTTAAAATAAAGCTATTATTATTTTTATTGTTGTTTATTTTAAGCACGCGTATATCTCGCGGTATTTTAAAATAGCAAGCCTTCGGATTAAAACCGCGGACTTTAAATAATATTTTAATAATTTTACTATATTTAAAAAACTTTTTTTATATTATTTATAAAAAAAAAACGTTTTAATAATTATAGCTTTTAATAATAATAAATATTAAAAAAAATTATAATTATATAAAGAAATTTTAATAATATATATATAGAATTTTTTTATAAAAGATTATAAATTATATATATAAAAACTTTTATAATTTATTTTTAAATTTTATTTATTTTAATTATTCTTAGTTTTATAAATAAATATATTTTTATAAATAAACTTTAAATTAATTTTATTTATATAAACCACTTTTATTTTTATAAACTTTATTTTTACTTTGTTTTTATTTTTAAACGTAGTTTTTATGCTTTTTCTTAAGTTTTTATATCTTTATTAACTATATAAAATCTTTTAACTAAAGTTATATATAATTACGTGTATAAAATAATATATTATTATATAAACTATAAAAAATATAAAGAATAATATAATATATAATATATACTAGCTATTTTATTAATACTTGTTAATATAAAACAAAACTTATTATTATATATTAATATTAGTATAAAATATTTATTTTAATAATAATTTTTAATAATTAAAAACTTTTTAATAGTATAGTTTAATAAATAATAATAGTTTATTTTTTATAAATTAAAAATATTTAAAGTATTAAAATAATTAAATAAACAAGTATATTTACGCTTAAAAAGCTTATATATATATATAAATTTTTTTTTTAAATTTTTTTTTTTATATAAGTTTTTTTTACTTTTTTATTTTATTTTATTATTTTTTAAAAAATTTTTAAATTAAAAATTATATGATTAAACTATAATTAATTAATAGCTTTTTAATACTAAAATAAATAAATAATTTTAAAGCTTATTTTTATTTAAACGTTTTAAAAATATATTAATTTATATATTTTTAATATATTTTTGTTTTATTTAAATAGCTTTTTAAATATTTAAATTCTTTACGTTTTAAATCTTGTTTAATACTTTTAACTTTTTTTTAATATTTATTATACGTTATATGTTTTTTTAATAATAACATGTATTTAAAAACAGTATTTATTGTTTTATTATTTATTTTTATTATAATATTTATTTTTAATAGTTTTAGTTTTTTTTGCGGTTTTTTTAATAGTTTTTTAAATTATAATAGTTTATTAAAACATAGTAGTTTGTTTATTTTTTATTAAAAATAATATTTTTTATTAATAAATATTATAAATAATATTTTTTTTATTTATAAATTTTATATATTAATATTAATATTTATTCTATAGCTTTTTATTATTTTTAAATCTATTTAGTATAGTTTTTAGCACGGTTAAAAAACTTCCGGCTAAATAACTTTAAGCTAAATAACTTTTAACTTTTTAACTTAAGCTAAAATATTTATTTTCTTGTTTACTACTAAAATTATAATTAAAAATACTTATTTAAAAATATTTTTTTTATTAACTCGGAAAAATATTAAAAAAACTATTAATAACCCTGCTATAAATAATAACTATATTATTTATTTATAAAAAAATAATATTATTAATAATAATTAATTTATTTAAATAAAAATTATTTTTATTTATAAAATAAACAAGTATTTTATTATTTTTTATATTTTTAAAAACGTTAACTAAGCTATTAAAAGTAAGTTTTTTTAGCTCAACTATTTTATTTATATTTTTTAAAAACTACGCAAGTATAGCCTTAAAAGTATATATAACTTAAAATATAACCTTTTTTATAAAAAGCTTTATATAAGTTTTTTTATTAATTATTTTATAATTTTATAATATATTAACCTAGCTGTAAACTTATTTTTTTAAAACTTGTAATAAATTGTTCGAAATTATTAATAAGTTTAATAATAAGTTTATTAAGTTTTTTAATATTTAATTTAACTAAAACTTTATAAAGCTTTTTTAAGCTAATTATATTTATGTTTTTAATAGTAATAAAACTTTTACTAAATATAATATTTTTAACGTATAGTATAAGAAGGAAATGGGTAGAAGAAGTGCGTTGTTTATTTCTAGTCTAAGTAAGTGTTTAATGTAGCTTAAATATATGCATCGCTAGCTATCTTAACAGCTGCGCAGCAGCTGTCAGGATAGCTCACTATCCTAGTTAATATATATGTTAGGTTTTTATTAATATAAATATTAAACTATTTTTTTATTAACTATAAAGTTATAATAAACTTTAATTTTAAATAAAAAAATCCCTTTTAAAATAAAAAGCTAATAAAAATTATTATAATAAAATTAATAAGTTTTTTAATTTTATATATATTAATAACTATTTTAAAAGTATTAAGTTTAAAAAGTTTAAATAAATATTTAACTAAGCTGTTTTATTTATATTTTATAATGCTTATAAGCAAAATATATTTTAAATTATATTTTAGCTTATTTTTAATATCTTTTTTGATTAAAAATTTTTTTTAAGCGGTAGCTTTTTTTATTATAAAAACAAACTAGTTTATTTAGTTTTTATTTTATTATAAATATTTTATATAATAATTATTAAACTCTAGGAAATATAGCGGTTTTTTTTAATTAGTTTACTTTTAAACTTTATTATTTAGCTATTAATTATAACTTATTATCGATTTTAATTAACTTGTTTATTTTTACTTATTTTTATTTTAATATATTTAATTAATTTTTCGGTTTTAATTTACTTTTTATTAATTCTTTTTTTAATTTTTTTAGCTTTAGTTTTAGCTTTAGTTTTAAGTACAGCTATTATTAAACGTTTTATAATTTTAATAATTTTAACCTTTGTTTATAAAAATAAAACATTTATAATTCTTTAATTTTATTTAGTTATAATTATTTATTTAATAATAGTTATTTATTTAATCGTAGTTATTTATTTAGTAGGTTTTTAGCTGTTTTTTTAATAACTTTTTTATATTTTTATATTTTTCTTTTATATTATGTTGTTTTTTTAATAATAGTAGTACTGCTGTTTATTTTATTTTATTTTATTTAATTATTTTTTTAATCGCTTTATTTTATTTAATTGTTTTTTTATTTATATTTTTACTTGCTAGTTATTTATATTTAAAAGGATTAGCCCCTGTTAAACTTAATAAATAAAAAAATATTAGCGGTTTTATTTGTAAATAAAACCTTTTATAAAGCTTTAAACTTAGTTATTAAAATAGTACTAGTAGTTTTAATACTTTTAAAAAATATATTATAACTTTTAATAACGTTTATAATAATATTAAAAATATTTTTACTACTAAAAATAATAAAACTAATATTAATAATATTAATATATTTAAGTTAAATAAATAAACTTTTTTAAAAAGTTTTAATAAAGCTTATACTATTTAATCGGCTAAATACCAGGCTTAATATTATTAACTTTATTATTATAATATTATTAATAAATAATATTTTTTAAAAATATTTATAAGCAGTATATAAGCTGTTTAAATATAGCTAAAAAAAACTTTAGGTTTATACGCTAGAAACGCTGCTTTATAAAAGCGTTAAAAATTAACTACGTTAATTAATAAAACTTTAAAAAATTATAATAAAAAATTTTTATTAGTTTTAAACTATAAGTTTAAACGTAAAAAATAGATTAAATAACCTAGTTTAATTAATTATAATATATTATAAATAAATCCTTTTTTTTATAGCAGGGTAGCAGCTATAGTCAGCTAAAATCCTAGCAACGCTTTTTTTACTAGCAACGTTTTTTTTTAAAGCAACGCTTTTTTTTTAAAAGAACGCTTTTTTTTTCCTATATTTTTTTATTACGGTAAGTTTTAATAATATATTATATTAGTTATTATTTTATAACAAGCGTTTAAACTGTTTTTTTATTTTTTTTATTATATTATATATTTTAATTTGTTTTATTTTAAAAAGTTATTAAACTATTTTTAAAATAGTTTTAAAAACGTTTATACCTGCAGCTAGGTTTTTTTTATTAACGTTATAAGCGCTAGTTTTTTTATAAGCTTTTTTTTTTTTTATAAAAAATATATTTATATAATAGTATAAAATAAATAAGTATTTATTATTAATAAAAAAATAATTTTAATTTAATTCTTTTAATATATATTTAAAAGATTATTAATATTTTATATTATAATAGTTTTTCATATTATTTTATAACGTTTTTATTTAAAAAAAGCTTTTTTATTATAGTTTTAAATATTTTTATAAGTTTAGTTCATTTTTATTTAGCTAGTTATTTATTTCATAACGTTATTTTAAAAGTTTTATTATTTATTTATTATTTTTATTAATAAAAACCTAGTTAATAAACGTTAATAAACGTTTTTAACTTATTATATGTTTAGTTTTATTTTTAATGTTTTTTTATATTATAAATTAATATAAGAATTTTTATCCGCGTATTTTTAATTATTTTAATATATAAACGCGCCGCTAGCTAGCTTTTAAAAAATACTACTTTATAGTTTAAATAAAAATTTAATAAAAGATTTTTGTTTTAGTTTTTATATATTTTTATTATTTTATATAAATAAAATTTTTAATAAACTTTAAAGTTTTAAATACTTTTTTATAGCTTATTATTTTTTAATAAAAAGTACTACGTTAAAGTTTTATATACTAGGGTATTTTTTATAACTATTTTATAAAGCTGTTTTATTTTTATTATATTAATACTTTAAGCTAAGCTTTATAGCTTTATAACTATATATTATTATATAATAAGCTTTTTTTATAGTTTTTTTAAAATAGTTTTATTATATTATTTAATAATTAAAAAATATTTTTAAAAACTAAACGTTTTTTTTAAATATAACTATTATATTTTTTAATTTTATATTATTTATAACTTTTATATATTTTATTATAAAATATATTAAATTAAATTTTTTTAACGTAAATTTTATTTTATAATATTTTATTTAAGCTTTATATATTTTTTAAGCTGTTTTAAAAGCTTTATAGTTTAATTAAATATTTAAACCTGTTATAATTAAATTTATATTATCCGTAAATTTTATTATAATATTTTTTAAATAAGCTATTATAATAATTAGCTATTATAAACTACTACTTTATTAAACTAATCTTTTAAAAAACATGTTAAAATAACTAAAGTAATAGCTTAGTATTTTATAATGGTTTATTTAATAATAGTAGAGTTATTATTAAGCTTTATTATTATTACCCCCCTTGTTACTCATTAAAGGTTCGTCCTTTAAACTTAACCCCCTTTTTTTTCATTAGTACTAAGGGTATTTATAAGCGTTAATTAAGCGTAGTTTTAAAAAAGCCTTAGATAACAGCAGTATAGTTAAATTATATAAGTTACCTAGAAAAACAACGGTTTATTTTTACTACTTGCGGGGCTTAAACTTATAAAGCTAAGTATTTTAATTATTATAATAATTAATTATTATAAACTATTACCCTTTTAAGCTAATCCTTTAAAAGAAATACTAAAATAACTAAAGTAAAAGCTTAATATTTTAAAGTAGTTTATATAATAAAAATAAAGTTATTATTAAGCTTTATTATTACTACTATAATTAATTTTTTATATAGTATAAAAATATATAATAAAAATAATAATAGTAAAAAAAAAAGCTTTAAAAGTATTTTTATATATAGTTAAATAAGGTTAGCTTATTTGTTATTAAATTAAAAAATCGCAGTTTTTTTATTAATAAAGCTTATTATTTATAATATTATTTAAAAAAAAAACTTTTTTTTAATAATATATATAATATATATTTATAATTAATTATATTAAAAGTTTTTAAAATATTAAATAATAATAAAAATATTATATTTTTTTATAATAATATTTTATAAATATATTTAATTATTATTTTTATAATAATTTTTATAAATTATTATTTTTTTTTTTTTTTTTAGTTTTTTAATAATAAGTTTATATATTTGTTTATTTTTATAAATTATAAATATTTTTTTAAAAAAGCTTTTTTAATAATATAAATTTTTATTTTATTATTATAAGTTTTATTTTTTAAGGTTTGTTTAATTTTAAAATAATTATTATATAAGCTTTTTAAAATTATTTTAAATAATATTTTAATAAAAAACTTGTTTAAATAAATTTAATTAATTATTTATAAAATAATTTATTATAAGTTTATAATAATTTATTTAAAATAAAGTTATTATTAAAAGTTTTTATAAAAAAAACTTTTAAAATAATATAATAGTTTTTTTAATAATTATTTATTATTATATTTTATTAACTATTATAAAAAGTTATTTAAATTTATTAAAAATATTAAAAATATTTTTTATAAATTTTATTATTTTATATTAATATTTTATAGTTATTATTAAATTTATAATAATATTTTTAAAAAAAAAATATTAAAAAAATATTTAATTAATTTTTTATTAATTTTATTTATTTTATTAAACTTTAAAAAATTTTTAAATTTTAAAATATTTTAAATATTATTTTAAACTAATTAGTTTATAAAGTTTTTTATATTTTATTTTTAAACTTTTTATTAATTTTTTTTAAATATTTTTTATATAAATTTTTAATAATTATTTTATAAAATATAATAAATATATTTAATTATTAATTTTATTTAAATATTTTTTAAATATAATTAAAATATTTTATAATTTTATTAAATAATAGTTTTTTATAATATAAAAAGTTTTTTTATTATTATTAATTATTATTATAAAGGTATATTTACGGTTTTATGTAGTAAATTTTAGATTTATATATTAATTATAAGCTAGAGAAAAAAAGTAGCTTTAAAAGCTTTAATCTTTAGCAGTAAGTTATTTAAATAATTTATAAATAAGTGTATATATAAGTAAGCTATAGCACTAGCTATAATTTAGCTATATATATTATATTTTATATATAGGCTAACTATTTACTATTAAAGCTGCTAGCTATAACTACTCCTTTAGTTTTTATTATTATAGTAAATTAAGTATAAAACGTTAATAAATTATTATTATATAAAAAGTTTAATTATTATAACCTTTATTTTTAAAGCGTATATAATCTTTATAAAATAATAAACTATAAGCTTTTATTTTATATGTAGCAGAACTATATTTTTTATAATAATAATTTTTTTAATATTTTTGCCTTTTTTTACGTATAAAATTAAATGTTATTTAGTTTTTTAATATTTAAATAAATATAATATTAAAAAAATTAACCGGGTTAATATTTATAAACTTTTTTAAAGCTAATTTAATAAGTATAATATTATTAATTTTAATTTTGTTTAGGTTTATAAGCGTAGTATTTTTAAAATAACTAGTTTAGCTATAATTTTAGCTATTTAGCTTATACTTTTACCTGAAACTATTTTTAAAACGGAGTAAAAAATTAATAAAAATATTATATTTATTAAAAAGTATTTTATAATTATTAATTTTAGTTTATAATTTATTAAAAATAGCCGCGCGTAAATTTTAAATATAAAAAATATTAGATTATATTAAAATATTTATATTTTAGCTATTTTTTTTTTAAATTATAAAAAATATATATATTATATTATTATTTTTTATTTTTATTAATTTAAGTTTATATAATGTTTTTATAACTTTGTTAGGATTATTATAAATTTAATTAAATATTAATATAATTATAGTAAAATTTTATTTATTAAGTTTTATATATATAAAAACAGGTTTTACAATTTATTAAACTTTTTATTTAAGTTTTTTATATATATAAATAAACTTAGCTTTATTTAAGCTAATTATATTGTTATTAATATATAATTTATTTTTAAATAAAAATAGCTATATATTAAATTTAGCTAAGCCGGATAAAAAAAAAAAATTAAGTAGGATAAAATAAAGCTTTTATATAAAAGCAGTAGTAATATAACTATTTAAAGTAGTTTAAAGCTGGGCGATTTTATTTATATAGTTTTAACGGATTAAAGTAATTTTAGCTGTAAATTAATTTAAAAGGCTATTTTTAGTGTTTTAAATAGCTGCTTAAATAAGGTTTTAAATATATTAAATAATAAGCTTAGTTTACGGTTAAGCTATTAAAAAGAATATAATTATAAGTTAAAATAAAATAATTTTTAGTATAAAATTAAATATTTTATACTTTAAAGTATAAAAATAGAAATAATAAGTTAGAATTAAAAGCGGGTAAAAAGCCACGAAAAAATATTTAAACAAAAGGTCGGCTAAACTATTTATAAAATTTAAAAAAATATATTTATAAGTTTAAAATATATATAATTTATATAAAAAGTATATTATAAAGTATTTTTAAAAAAAATTAAATAAACTAATTAAAAAGTTAAATATAAATAAAAAGCTATAAAGGTTTTAAAATAAAAAATAAAAGTAGCTATAAAAGGTAGCTGTTATATAAACTTTTATAAAAACGCTTATAAGCTTTTAAAAATTATAATTAGCTGTTTTATATAAAAATATATAAATAAATTAGCTTTAAGTATTTTATTTTATTAATAAAAGTTATTTAATAAAAAAAAATATAATAAGTTAGTTATTAATAACGTTTAAAAAAGTTTATAATTATTATAAAAATATATTTACGGTTTTATATAATAAATTCTAGATTTATATATTAATTATAAGCTAGAAAAAAAAAGTAGCTTTAAGGGCTTTAATTTTTAATAGTAAGCTATTTAAATAATTTATAAATAAGTATATGTGTAGGTAAGCTATAGCACTAGCTATAACCTAGCCATATATACTACACTTTATATACGGGCTAACTATTTACTACTAAGGCTGCTAGCCGTAACTATTATTTTATTAAAATATTAAATTTTTAATTAAGTTTTTTTTTTAATTAATATATTTTTAAAATAATTAATTTATTTATTTTAATTTTAATTTATATTTTATTTATTTTTAACTAGTTTTAAATTTTTTTTTTATATAAAAAACTTTTTATTAAACTTTTTAAATTTATTAATATTTTAATAATTTAATAATTTAATTTAAATTATTTTAAATTATTTTAATAAATAAATATTAAATTTTTTAAAGCTTATATAAAGTTTATAATAAAGTTTTTTTAATTTTTTATTATTTTAATAAACTTTTTAGCTAAAATTATTAATAATAAAATTTAATATATTATAAATATTAAAAACTTTTTATTATTAAATAAAAAAAGTTTTTAATATTTTATATTAAATAATATAAATTAAAATTATTTATAAATAAATATTTATTATATAAATAATTTTAAAAAAAAATTTAAATAAAGTTTATTTTTATTAAATTTATAAAGTTTAATAAATATATAAATTAAATTAAAACTATATTTTTATTAATATTTATTTATATATTTATTTAGTTTTTTTAATATTTTTTAATTATAGTTTTTAATATTATTTATTTATTAATATATAATATAATTTTATTATTATTTTAAATTATATAATAATTATTTTTAAAATAATATAAAGTTTTAACTTTATTAATTTTAATTTTTTAAATTATTATAAAATTATATTTTATTTTATTTAATATTTTATTTATATTTTAATATATAATTTTTATTATAATTAAAATAATAAATTATTTTATAATAATATTTAAATTATAGTTTTTTAAATAAATTATTTATTTTTATTTTTAAAATTAATATATTAATAATATATTAAATAATTATAACAGGTTATTTATTTAATAAAAACTATTTAAAATAAAAAATCAATATTAAGTTTAAATACTATAATATAAATTAAATAAAAAAAGTTAAAGCTAGTAGCGTTATAAGCGCTAGCTTTAGCTTTAATTTTAAAGGTTATTTAATCTATAAATTAAACTATACTAGCTATGTAGTAGCTATAGCTAAGTATACCTTTCCTTTAAAAGGTTACCTTTTAGCTTTTTATATTATTATTATTTTAATACTATTATAAATAAATAATATATATTATAATTAATATATTTAAAAAAGTTTTAATAGTTATAATAAGTTGTTTTTAAATATTAAATAATAATATAATTATATTTTTAATAATTAAAATATTATTAAATTTTTATTTTAAATATAAATAATTTATAATAAAATAATTATATTTTTTATAATAATTAATTATTATAAAACGTTTAAATTATTTATAATATATTTATATAAAATAAAATAAAGCTATATTAAAATTTTAAGTTTTTTTAAATTTATTTATTTAAATATAAAAAGTTTTAATAAATAATTATTAAAATAATTTTAAAAGTTTTATTAATATAAAACTTTTTTAAAAACTTTTTTTTTAAATATTATAATAATTCTTTTATATTATAGCTTTATATTTATTTTTAATATAATTATAATTTAATTATTTTTATTATTTTTTTAAAAAGCTTTTTATTAAAAATAATTATTATATTTTTATTATATAGTTTTTTTATTATAATAATTTTTATTTTTAAAAATATTATATTAATTTTTATTTTTAAAAATATTATATTAATTATTATATTAAGTATTATAAGCTTATGTTTTATTATTATTATTTTTAACTTATTAATTTTTAAAAAAAAAAACTTTTTATATTTTATTAATAAAACTTTTATTATAAAAACTTATTAAATTTTTATAGCTATTATTTTTTAACTTTATATTATAATAATAAATATATTTAATTTTTTTAAAGTTTTTTTTAAAGCTTTATTTAAATTATAATAAATAATTAATATATTAAAGTTTAATTTATTATTAATAAGCTTTTTAATAATATTATATTTTTTAAAAACTTTTAGTTATTTTATTAAAAATTTTTATTTTTATTTTTATTATAATAAATATAATAAAAATAATAAATTTAAATATTTAATTTATTTATTATTAAAAGCTAATATTTTATATATAAAAAAAAAGTATAATAAATATAAAAATTTATATTTAAATATATATAACTTATAAAAGTATTTATTATAATAGTTATTTAATAAATACTAGCTAGTAAATATTATAGCTTTTATATAAACTATTAGCTACTTTAGTTATACTAGTTATATATAACGTTTAAGCTATAATATTTATTATAAAAAAAGCTTTTTATTTATTTTTATATTTTTTATTAACTATAATATAACCTTTATAAATTTTTTAATTATTTTATATTAATTTATAATATTACTTTTATTTTTAAAAATATATTTTTAAATAATATTAATAAATATATTAAATATCAATTTTTTAATATATTTAATAAATATATTAATAAAAAAATTATTTATTATTATATTAATAGCTTTGTTTTATATATTATTATTATTATTATTATATATATTTTATTTTAAAATGTTTTTTATTAATTTTTAAATGTTTTTAATTATATTAAATTATTTAATAAATATATAAATTATTTTATAATAATAATAAAAAGCTAATAAAGTTTTTAAATATTATTATATTATTAAATAAATTATTAATAAAATATATAAAATTAAAGGTTTTATTTAAATTAAAATAATAATAATAAATTATTATTTTAAATATATATATATTTATTTATAAAAAATAAATATTTAAAATATTTTTAAAAATAATTATTTTAAAATTTATTAATAAATTTAAAAACTATAATTTTTAATAAAAAGTTTTATTATAATAAGCTGTTAAAAATAAACTTTTATATAAATATTTAAAAATTATTTAAAATATAATAAAAATAATTATTAATAAAGCTAAAATAAAGGTAAAAGAAATTAAAAAAATTAAAAATTAAAATTGTTTAAAAAAACTTATATAAAATATTTAATATATTTTTTAATAAGCTATTAAAAGTATTAAAAGTTTCGCTAAGCTTTTTATATAATAAATTATGCTTTTATTATTTATTTTAATATTTATATTATTTATTTTAATATAATAATTATTAAATTTCTTTTAAACAATTTATTATAATATTATATATTTTATATTATAAAAATATATATATTAAAAAAACTTTAAATAGTTAACGTTATAATATTTTAATTATTATTAAATTAAATATATTAAAAATCTTAATTAAAGTTTAATTTATATTAATTAAATATTTTAATTAAATAATATATATATATTAATATATATAAATTTATTATTATAATTAATAAAAGTTTATTAAACTAAGTAGTTATTTTAATTTTTATTAATAAAAATAATATTATTATAATATATAAACTATAAAAAAGCTGTAATTAATATTAAATTAAAATAAAATAAAATAAAATAGTTTTAAATATTAATTTAAGTTTTTTTATTAATATATATAAAATATTAATTTATTTATTAATTATATTATATTATAAATTTAATTTAAAACATAGCTATTTATTAATTATAATATATTAAAATTATTATTATATTTTAATATTTAAAATATTTAAATTTTTATAATTATAATTTATTAAAATATTATAAAGTATATAATTAATAGTTTATTTTATATTTAAAATAATAAAAATAATATTTAATTTAATTATTAATTTTAAACTAAAACTTTTAATTATTATATTAATAAAACTAAAAGTTTATTTTATATTATAAAATATATTAATAATATATTTAAATTATATAAAACTATTTAAAAATAATATAATTTTTAATTTTTTTATAAAAAAAGTTTTTTAATAATAAAGTTTAAATAAATTATTAATATTTAACTTATAATAATTTTAAACTATAATAGTTATTAAAATATATAGCTATATAATAAATTATTTAATTAAAATATATATAAATATATTTAAGTTTAAAATAAAATATTATATTATTTAGTTATAAAAAAATATATTAAAACTTATTTT
This sequence comes from Xylaria longipes, assembly GCA_025201785.1. NCBI lineage: Eukaryota > Fungi > Ascomycota > Sordariomycetes > Xylariales > Xylariaceae > Xylaria > Xylaria longipes. The sequence continues at coordinate 22,837 of MU619967.1, forward strand.
ATATAATAGTTTTTTATTTATTATAATTTAAAAAATTATAATATATAAGAAAAAAATAGGTAAAAAAAATGCGTTGTTTATTTTTAGTTTAAATAAATATTTGTTATAGCTTAAATATATATATTGCTAGCTATTTTAGCTAGTTTAAGGCAAATATAAGCATAACTTTACGCTTACTTTATAATATACCCTTTTTTTTATTTAATTTAATTTAATTTATTTAAACCTTTAAATTAGCTGTTTAAGTAATAATATATATTATTAATTTTTTTTTATTTTTAAATAGCTATTTTTAGGGATAAATAATTTTAATAAATTTTTATAAAAATTAAATCTTTTAACTACTTTAAATTTATTTAAATTTTTTAATATATAGTTTTTTTATTTTGTTTAAAACGCTAGCTTAAATAAACTTTTTTATTTTATTCTTAATTTTAATTATATTTTTATTTAATATATAAAAATAAAGTTTTTTAGTTATAAACTTAACTTATAACTATAAAACGCTTATTTTTTAAATTTTAAATTTTAATATAGTTGTTTAATATTTTTTAAGCAGTAATAAAAATAGCTAATATATTATACTATTAAATTAGCTTATATTTTTTTTTTTAATAAAATAAACTTTTTTATTATTAATATTATTTTTAATTTAATATTTTATAATAATAAATATTTTTATTTAATATAATTTATAAACAAATTATATATATAAACAAGTTATACACTTTCTACTACTTTATTAAGTTTAATTATTAATAACTTTATAACTAAAGTAGTTATTATTAAAAATTAATTAAATTTTAATTTATTACTTGTTTTTATTATTTTATTATAAATCCTTATATTATAACCGGTTTTACTATATTATTTATAACGTTATTAACGCGGTATACTTGCTTTACTACTACTATAATTTCTTAACGTTTACAACTATACTAAATCTTATATATTTTTTAAACAATTAAATTAATTATATTTTTTATAATAAAACTATTTTTATTTTATAAATATTTTTTTTTACTTTTTTAACGCTTGCTTAATATTTTATTTATTTTATAAAACTTTCGGTTTTTATCGCTTATAAAGGTTAATTAATATGCTAATATTTAATTTAACTTTATAAACTAGTTAATAATGTTTAATATTAGCCCTAAAAAGCTTTTTTAATAACTAAAAATTTAACTTTTAATAAAAATTAACTATATAGTTATTTTTTTAGCAATTTTTAGCATTTAAACAACTTAAAATTTAAATAAATTAATAATATTAAAAATTAGTATTAATAACTATAACTATATATTTAACTTTAAAATTACAGCTTATAGATTATAAAATATTAATTTTAACTTTTAAAAACCTTATAAAATATTTAATTTTATAAAAATAATAAAGTAGGCTTTTTTAAATATAATAAAAAACTTAGGCTTAATAATATAGTTAATATATAATTTAATAAATTTATTAATTTAATAACCGTATACCTGCTTTAATATATTATAAAGCCTAACGTTAAGTAGTTATATTAAATATAATAAATAAAAAAGCAAAAAAATAGTTATAATGTTTTATTTTTTATAAAACTTTTTAAACTTAGCTAATATATAATTTTTATATTAGTTTAATACTAATAATTAATATACGTTTATTTATAGTAGCTAAAAATATTTTTCGAAATATTTTATTTATTTTAATTTTATATTATTATTTATTTATTTATTAAAACTAATATTAAATATTTAATTTATTAAAAAATTAATATTTTTATATTAATATTAAAAATAAAAAATATTTTAAAAAATAATATATAAAAAAATAAATAAACTATATAAATTAATAAAATAAATTACTATTAACTATTTTTTATTACTAAGCTATATTATTTTATGCTTTTTATATTAATTAACGCGTATAATAACTATATATAAACAAATCTAGCTTATTATAAACTTAATTTTATTAAAGTTTTAAATATTATTATTATAAATATTATATTATATTTTTACGTATATATAACACTTAAACCATACCTTAATAATTTTTAAATTTTTATATAATATATTTTAATAATTATAAACACGCGTAAACTATATTTTAAGCTTTTTATAATAATTAACATAATTATAAGCTTATTATTTACTAACCGGGGGTATATTATAAAAGTTATAAAAAAAATCCGCTATATTTTTTATAATAATATAAGTAAAAAAATATCCTCGCTTATTTAAATTAAAAATATATTTAAAAAAAATATTTTTTTTAATTAAATTAAGTTTATATATATTAGTATAGGTTTTATTATATATAATACATCCGTTTATTTTATTATATATTATAGTAGTAAAAACGTTATAAATTTTAAAAACGCGTTAAATATTAATTTTTTTAATTAATTAAATAGCTTTAATAGTAAAAATTAAATTAGCTTTTTTTATTTAAACATATATTATATTATTATAAAATTATTATATAATAAAAATAAAATATATATATTAATAAAAAAAGTACGCGACTTGTTTATATATATAACTTGTTTATAAACTATATTAAATATATTTTTAAAAATATATTTATAAAATACTTTTAATAAATTATATTTAATAGCTTTTATATATTTAAAATTTAAATATTTTATTAGTTTTAATATTTTTATATTTTTATTTTTATTATTTTTATAATTTAAGTTATTTATTTAGTTTATTAAATAAATTATTATTTTATTAAAAATAATTTATATTATTTTATTAAATATTTTTATTAATTTAATATTTTAATATAATATTAAAAATATATTAATTATTTTAAAAATTTTTTTTTTTTTTAGTTTATAAAGTTCTAAAAAATAAAAATATTCTTTAAATTAATATATAATATAATAAATATACTATATATTTTATTTATTTAATGTTTTATTTTTATTATAATAGTTTTAATAATATAGTTAGTTATAAAATAATATTATTTATATTTATTAAAATAATTAATTATATAATAAATATATTTATTTTTATAGTTTAATAAAAAAAATAAACTAATAAAGTTTATAATAATAATTTATAATAATTTATATATAATAATAAATAAATTTAAAGTTATAAGTTTATTTAAATTAAATTAAATATATTAAAAATAGCTTAAAATATATTTAAATATATTTATAGCTATAATAAATTAATAAATTAATTAATTTATTTTTTATAAAATAAATTATATATAATAATAATTTAATAAGTTATATATATATTATAAAACGTTTAATATTTTATTTTTAATAAAATATTTATATTAATAGTTTTTAAAATAATATTTTAATTAGTTATTTTATATTTTAAATTTTTTTATTTTATTTATTAATATTTTATACTTTAGTTAATTTTTTATTTTAAAAATTTTTAAACTATTTAAATAATTTTAAACGTTTAAATATTATAATAAAATTAAAAACTTATTTTATTATAATATATTAAATATTAAATTAATAAATAAACAGTAAAATATTAAGTTTAAAGTAAATAATATATTTAATAAAATATTATACTAGGTTTTATATTTTATTTTTAAATTATTTAATTAATTTTATATATATACTAGTTAAATAATAATAGGTTTTATTTATTTAAAAATATTTTTATAAAATTTATTAATTAATAAAAATTTTTTAATAATTATTAGTATTTATTAATATTATTTTTTTATATTTATTATTTTAAGTTTTTATTTATATAATTATATTAAAAAAAGTTATTTTTATATTTATTTAATATAAATATAATATATAATAAAATATTTACTATAATATTTTTAAATTTTAAAATATAAATAATTTATATATTAAAATATTATAGTTTATTTATTTATTTTATATATATATTTTTAATATTT
>MU619968.1:0-26220 GCA_025201785.1 Xylaria longipes
GCTAAAACTTTAATAAATATATTAAATATATTAAAAATATTAAATATATTAAAAATATTAAATAAAGTAGTTTATATATATATATAAATAAAAAAATAAATAAAAAGTAATAAATATATAATAATAATTATATATTTATTTATATATATTTATTTAATAATGAATTATTATTTATTTATATTAAAATATTAAATATAACCGCGTATATATAATAAAAGCTAATAATTATAAGAAAGTTTTTTAAATAAAAAAATAAAAACTTTTATTTAAACAACTAAAAATTTCCTAGCTAAAATTTAAACTTAAAAAACCTTTTTTTTACTTAGTTATACTTTTTTCGCTAAAAGGTTAAACAGGATTATTTAACTTTTTAATATTTAAATAAATATAATATTAAAAATATTAGCCGAGTTAATATTTATAAACTTTTTTAAACTTAATTTAATAAATATAAAAAGCTTTTTATAAGTTATTATATATAGTAATATATAATATTAATAGTTTTTTTAGTTGTTTTAGTTTTAATTTTTGCTTTATATACTTTTTAATAAGATTAAATAAAAGTATATACTGTTAATAATTATATAACTATTTATTTAATAACGTAATTTATAAGGCTTATAAGCTATTACTAGGGTTAATTAATTAAATGCTTTAAATAACTTGCGAAAAGTTCGCTTATATTAAAATATTTAAAATAAATAAAACTTAGTTTATATTTATAATTTATTTTAAAATAATTTAATTAATTAATATATTAATTATATTATATAAATATTTTTAATATAATAAAGTATTAATTATTATATAAAAAGTATATAATATAACAATATTATTTATTTATAACTATAATATAAGCTTATTATTTATTTTAGGATTAATTATATAAAAATAAAGTAAATAAAATATTTAAGACTGTTAATTTTATATTTTTATAAAAATAATATTTTAGTTAGCTATTTATATTTATTTTTTTATTTTATTTATTTTTATAATTATTTATTAAAAAATAAATAAAAAAATAATTTTAAAATAAAAAACTAGTTATTTATATATAATAGGAAAATTAAAGCTTTTTATATTTATAAATTTTATAAACTTAAATATTATTAAATATTTTTTATTTATAACTATTATATTATATAAATAGTTTAATAATATTATTTATTTTTAAAAGCTTAGTTATTAAATTAGTTTTAAATATTAAAAGCTATTATTTATTTTTTTAATGTTTAGTTTTTTATTTATTTGTTTTTAATTTATAATAAATTAGCTAGAAAAATATATATTTATAATTATTATTAATATAAGTTTTATACGTAATAAAAGCTATTATATTTATTAATAATATTATAATATTTAATTTTTATTTAAAGTTTTATATTATAATTATAATATATATATTTTTATTATTAAATAAAAAACGCGGCGGTTATATAGTTATAAATAATAATATAAAATAATTAAAGTTATATATAAAAAATAGTTTAAATTTTTTTATATTTTATAATAAAATCTTTATAAAATAAAAAAGCAAGTTATACGATTTTTTGTTAAAAGAAATAATGTTTTATTTATATTTATATTTTTATAAATTTTTTAATTTTTTATAGCTAATGTTTTAAACGTTTTATAAAACTACAGTATATAAATATATAAAAACGCGAGCTTTTTAAATATTATAAATAATTTGTTTAATATTAATAAATATATAATATAGCTAAAACTTTATTATATAAGTAATATTTATTTTTTAAAAATAATTTATTTATTTTAATATTTAAAGCTATTATAATAATATTAATAAAATTTAATAATAAGTTTATTTTAATATAAAAATTTTAATTATAATAGTTATTTTTATAAAATAATATAAAAAAATTTATATTAAGTTAAACGATTTAATAAAGCTTTATTATTAAAAATATTAATAATATTATAAAAATATCGCGGTATATTTTTATAATATTTTTAGCTAATAAAAAAAAATATAATTAAGGTTTTATTTTTATAAATATATAATATTTTTATAATATATATAATTAAGCTTTTTTTTTTTTTTTTTAAAGCTTGTTAATAATATAACTAGTTTGTTTTTTTATAGCTAATTTAATTTTATAATTATTATAAAGTTTTCTTTTTTAAAAATTATATTTATTATTTTATTTAATATATTATTATTATTTTAAATATTTAAATATAATTAACGTTATTAAAATAAATATATAGGTTAATTATTTATAACTAATTTATATAATATATTTAATTAGTTTTTAATTATTTTATTTTATTGATTAAAATAAATAATTATACGCTAAAATTTTAATATATTTAAACTAATATTAATAATAATAAAATTAATATTATTTGTTTTAAATAAATTATTAAAAAATATTTAATTTTATAACTTATAAAATATATTATTAAAAAGGTTTTTAAACTGTTTATAAATATAAAATTTAATTGTTTATTTTTTATTAGTAGTTTTTATAATAATATTATTTTAAATAAATTAAAATAAGTTAATATATATATTTATATATTTATTAAAATTATTTTTATTTTTATTTATATATAAATAATTTAAATAATTTAAAACTAAAGCTTTAAGCTTTAGCTTTTTATTTTAATCATTTTAATAACTATTTTATATAATTATTAAAAATATTATATTAAAGCTTTTATTATTTATTTATTTTTAATACGTTTATTATTAATAATATAAAAAGTATTATTTTATTTAAGAAATTTAAAAAAATAAAGTTATATTTAATACTTATAATATATATTAAAATAAGTTTAAAAGTTATTTTTATATTTATTATAAAAGCTTATTTGTTTATTATAATTTTATTATTTTTAATTAAAGTAGTTTTTAAAAAAAGTTTATAAAATATTAATATTTAAAAATTAGTTTAATTAAAAAAAACTTATAAAAAATAAAAATAATTAAATATATTAAATATAAATACAACTTTAAAAAAATAACTATTAAAATTTTAATTAATAAATTTAATTTATATTAATACTAGTTTAAAATAACTAAAAATATAATATATACTTCCTAGTTTATTAAAATATTAAATATATAAATAAATTATATTTTATTTATATTTATTATAAAGGTGTATTTACGGTTTTATACAGTAAATTTTAAATTTAAATATTAATTATAAACTAGAAAAAAAAAATAGCCTAGGGGGCTTTAATCTTTAACAGTAAGCTATTTAAGTAATTTATAAATAAATATATATATAAATGAGCTATAGCACTAGCCACAACCTAGCTATATATACTACACTTATATATATAAGCTAATTATTTACTACTAAAGCTGCTAGCTGTAACTACCCCCCTAGCTTTTTTTATTATAATAAATTAAGTATAAAACGCTAATAAACTATTATTATATAAAAAGCTTAATTATTATAACTTTTATTTTTAAAATATATATAATTTTTATAAAGTAATAAACTATAAGCTTTTATTTTATATATAATAAAGCTATATTTTTTATAATAATAGTTATTTTAATATTTTTAATTTTTTTTATATATAAAATTAAATATTATTTAGTTTTTTAATATTTAAATAAATATAATATTAAAAAAATTAACTAAGTTAATGTTTATAAACTTTTTTAAAGCTAATTTAATAAATATAATACTGTTAATTTTAATTTTATTTAAGTTTATAAGCGTAGTATTTTTAAAATAATTAGTTTAGTTATAATTTTAGTTATTTAATTTATACTTTTATTTAAAACTATTTTTAAAATAAAATAAAAAATTAATAAAAATATTATATTTATTAAAAAGCGTTTTATAATTATTAATTTTAGCTTATAATTTATTATAAATAGCTGCGCGTAAATTTTAAATTCGAAAAATATTAAATTATATTAAAGTATTTATATTTTAGTTATTTTTTTTTAAATTATAAAAAATATATATATTATATTATTATTTTTTATTTTTATTAATTTAAATTTATATAACGCTTTTATAACTTTATTAAAATTTTTATAAATTTAATTAAATATTAATATAATTATAATAAAGTTTTATTTATTAAGTTTTATATATATAAAACAAGTTTTATAATTTATTAAATTTTTTATTTAAGTTTTTTATATATATAAATAAATTTAGTTGTATTTAAGCTAATTATATTATTATTAATATATATTTTATTTTTAAATAAAAATAATTATATATTAAATTTAACTAAGCAAAAAAAAAAAAAAATTTAAATAAAATAAAATAAAGCTTTTATATAAAAGCAGTAGTAATATAGCTATTTAAAATAGTTTAAAGTTAGCCGATTTTATTTATATAGTTTTAATAAATCGAAGTAATTTTAGCTATAAATTAGTTTAAAAGGTTATTTTTAGCGTTTTAAACAGCTGTTTAAATAAAGTTTTAAATATATTAAATAATAAACCCGGCTTGCGGTTAAGCTATTAAAAAGGATATAATTATAAGTTAAAATAAAATAATTTTTAGTATAAAATTAAATATTTTATCCTTTAAAGTATAAAAATAAAAATAATAAATTAAAATTAAAAACAGGTAAAAAGCTATAAAAAAATATTTAAGCAAAAAGTTAGCTAAATTATTTATAGGATTTAAAAAAATATACTTATAAGTTTAAAATATATATAATTTATATAAAAAATATACTATAAAGTATTTTAAAAAAAAAATTAAATAAGCTAATTAAAAAGTTAAATATAAATAAAAAGCTATAAAAACTTTAAAATAAAAAATAAAAATAGCTATAAAAAATAGCTATTATATAAACTTTTATAAAAATATTTATAAGCTATTAAAAATTATAATTAGCTATTTTATATAAAAATATATAAATAAATTAGTTTTAAATATTTTAGTTTGCTAGTAAAAATTATCCGATAAAACAAAATATAATAAATTAATTATTAATAACGTTTAAAAAAGCTTATAATTATTATAAAACTATATTTATAGTTTTATATAATAAATATTAAATTTATATATTAATTATAAGCTGGAGAAAAAAAGTAGCTTTAATAGCTTTAATTTTTAATAGTAAACTATTTAAATAATTTATAAATAAATATATATATAAGTAAGCTATAGCACTAGCTATAACCTAGCTATATATACTATATTTATATATACGGGCCAACTATTTACTACTAAAGCTGCTAGCTATAACTATATTTAAAAATATTATAATATTAAAATTTTAATATTATACATTTTTTATTTTTATAAATTTAAATATTATAATATAATATAAATATATTTATTTAATTAAAGTTTTAATTAAGTTTTATTATAAAAATAATAATATTATTTTAGATTAAAGTTAATAAATATAATTATAAAGTTAAAATTAGTTTTATTTTTAAAAATAATAAAAAAAACTAAAGTTTTAACTAGGTTTTATTTTAAAAATAATAATATTATTTAAAAACAGCTATATATAATAGTATAATTTTTAAAAAATATTAATAATATATATTTATTTATATTAAAATGTTAAATAATAAAAATAATTAAAGTTTTAGTTAAGTTTTATTATAAAAATAATAATATTATTTAAAAATATTTATATATAATAATATAGTTTTTAAAAAATATTAATAATATATATTTATTTATATTAAATTATTAAATAATAAAAATAACTAAAGTTTTAGCTAGGTTTTATCATAAAAATATTAATATTATTTAAAAATAATTATATATAATAGTAAAGTTTTTAAAAAATATTAATAATATATATTTATTTATATTAAAACGTTAAATAATAAAAATAGCTAAAGTTTTAGCTAGGTTTTATTATAAAAATAATAATATTATTTAAAAATAGCTATATATATAGTATAGTTTTTAAAAAATATTAATAATATATATTCATTTATATTAAAATTAATAAAAACAGTTATAAAATTAAAGTTAATTTTATTTTTAAAAATATATTATAAAAGTTTAAATATATCCGTTATTTATAATATTTTAATTATATTAATATTATATAACGTTATTATTTTAACTATTAATATATATTTTAATTATAGTTAAATATAAAGTTTTTTTAAAATTTATTAATAATTATATAATTATTTTAATATTTTATTATTTATTTATAATATTTTATTTAATAGTTTAATTAATTTATATAAAACTAATTTATATTTTTTATTTAAATTTAATATAAATAATTATATAAATATATATATATATTTTAAAAATATATAAAATTAATAAACTATATTTAGTTTATATTTATATTAAGTTTTTGTTTTATTTTTATTAAATATTTAATTAATTTAATTATAATAAATATTATATAATTTAAAAAACTATTTATAATTTTTAATAATAATAATAATAAAAATAATATTTTTAAAATAATTAATACTAAAATTAATTTTTAAATATAATATATAAAAATTAATTATATATTAAAGCTTTAATAATAAAAAATTATATTATATAAATTATTTATTAAATAAATAAATATAATAAAAACGGATATTTTTTATATTTAAAAAGAATTATAAAAAATATATATTTAAATAAAAATAAAAATAATACTATTAAAGTGTATATTTAAAGTATTAAATTTTTGTTTTTTTTTAGATATTTATTTTACGCTAGCTTTATATTAATATTATTATATTTTAGCTGTTAATAATATAAAAAATATATTAATTAATTTTTAAAAATAATTAATTTATAATAATTTTAAATATATAAATTTTTTTTTATTAATAATAAATATTTTTAATAAAAGATTTATTAAAAATATATTTAATAATATTACTAATAATAATAATATTTTTAAACTAAATAATAAAAATAAAAATAAAAATATTAAAATAAACTATTTATTATTTAATAAATAAATTATATAGCTTTATTATTAAATAACTTTATATATTAAAATTTTTTTTAAAAATATTAATAATATTAATAATATTTTGCTATTAAATAAAATTAAATAAATTAATAATTAAATTTTAAAAATAATAAAAAAAATAAAAAATTTATTTTAATAATATATAAAGTTTTATAAAAAAAGCTTATTATATTTTAGTATATATAATAAATTTTTTTTATAAAGTTTACAACTTAATAATTTAATATTAAAAAAATATAAAGAAAAATAATTAAATTATAAAGTTATTTTATAAAAATATATTGAAAAAGGTTTTATTATTAGCTAATATATTAAGTTTAATATTTTATAAGCTTATTATACTATAAGCTAAAAATATTAAATATTTTTAAAAATTAATAAATATTTTTAAAAATAAATAAAATAATTAAATTGCTAGCTAGTAATAATAAAAATATTAAAATAAAAAATTTAAAAAATAAAAATAATATTAATAAAAATATAAAAAATATTTATTATTATTAAAATATTTATAAAGTGTTTTATTTAAAATTTATAATTAATAGAAATTTTATTTTAAAATATTTTTAATTATAGTTAAAAAATATTTATATTTTAATAATTTTTAAATATTTATTTAAGTTAATAATATTAATTAATTTAAACTTAAATTAAATATAATAATTAGTTTAAAAACTATATTAATATATTATAACTTTTTAAAAAATAAAAAAAATAATATTTAAAATATTATAAAAATATATTTTATTATATATATTTTTTAATTTAATAATATTTTAAACGTTATAATATTATTTAAAAACAAAAACTTTATATCTTTTTAAACTATTTATATTTAAATTAATATTTTTTTATATTTAAATAAACTAATAATTTTATTAAAAATAGTATTAATAAATTAATATATTAATAATTAGCTTAAAGCTAAAGGTTTTAACTTTAATTTATATAATTTTAAATATTTATAACTTATTTATTTTTTAATAAAAAGGTTTAATATTTATAAGCTAATATTATATATATAATTATATAAAAAATAACTAAAACTTTTTAAAAATAATAACGAAATAAAAAAGCTAATTTAAAAATTTATTTAAATAATAAATATATTTATTAAAAAGTAAGAAAAAATATAAGAAAATTAAAAGTTAACCCGAAAACTATTAAAAAACCTTTTTTTTAGCTTTTATTTAAAAACCTAGCTAAAAAATAAAATAATTTATTAAAAAAATTATAACAAGTTTAAAATTAATTTTTTTTATTTATATAAATTTATTTATTTATATTATTTATTTAATTTTTTTTTTTATATATTTTATTTAATAATTTATTATTATAATTATTTTAATTAATTATTAATTAAATTTTTATAATATAAAAATAAATATATATAAATAAAACTATTTTATAATATATTTTTTCTTTTTTTTTTTAGTTTATAAATATTTTTTATATAATTAAATAAATATATTTTATTATTAAATAAAACTTAATAAATAAAATAGTTTAAAATATTTTATTTATTTAAATTATTCGCGTAAATTTTAAAAAAATAATTTATAATAACGTTTAAAATAAAAAGATTTTAATAAAAAGCTATAAAATTAAAATTATTTAGTTTAAATATTAATATTTTAATAATATATATAAAATATTTTTTTATTTTTTATTTTTTTATAGTATTTATAAATATAAATTATTAAAGCTATTTTTAATTAATTTATTTATTATAGCTTTTTAATTTTTAAACGTTTTAAACGTTTTAAATATAATATATTTATATTTTAAAGTTTTATAGCTTAAGCTTAAGCTTTTATTTTATTTTATATAAATAATTAATTAAAACTTTAATTATATTAGTTTTATATATATTAATAATATTAATATTATTAAAAAAAAATATTATTAAAATATTAAATATTTATTATTATACTAGGTTTATTAGCTATATATTATAATTAAAACCAGCTAATTTATATATAAAGCTTTCTTTTTAAATTTATTACTTAATATTATTTATAAATTATATATAAGCTTAAACTTTTTTAACTTTTTTAATTTTATTATTATAAAGCTTTTTTTAAAACTTATTTTATTTTAGTATAATTTTTTAATATTAATTATAAAATTTAAACATTTAATTTTAATTAGCTAGTTATATAATAAATTAATAATATTTAATATTATTTTTTAAAACTATTTATATTTACGTTTAAATAAAAACTATTAATTAATAATTATTTTTTAAATAATTATAGCTAATTATTTATTTAAATAATATTTATTATAGTTAATAGTTTTAATAAATAGTTTAAAAATTAATTATAATATTATAGTTATAATAATACTTTTAAAATATATTTAATTAAAAAGCGTAATTTATAATTAAGTTTTATAATATATTATTAATATTAATATTTTAATTTAAGTTATTTTTAATTATATATTAAAATTTTGATAATATAATATTATATGTAAACTTTAATAATATTTTAATTTTTTTAATTTATTTATTTATTATATTATAATTAATTAAAATATTTAAAATAATATATTTAGTTATTAATTTAATAGTATAGCAAAAAATGAAAATATTATTAAATTTAAGCTATAAATAAAAAAAAAATTTATTTTTATTTAAATAAATTTATAGCTTATTTAAAATAATTAAACTAGTATTAAAGTTTTTAGTTTTAAAAACTTAATAGTAATAAAAAATAATTAAAAGAAATATATAAAAATTAAAAAATAAACTTAAGTTATATATAATTTTAAGTATTATAAAATATTTATTAAAATATATTAATATTAATAAAAAAAAAAGAATTGAAAAATTAATTATAAAAAAAAAAAAAAAATTATAATTTAATAAATATATAATAAAAAATAAACTTTTATTAATTATAAATATTAATAATATAAATAAAAATATTTATATAGCTTTAAGTTTTAAATATTATTTAGTATATTTTAAGCTTAGCCGGATAATTAGCTTTAATAGTTTATTTAAATTAATTAAGTTTTTTATTAAAAATATTTTAATATTATTAAACTAAAATATTAAAATTAAAATTAAACGTGAGGTTTAAAATATTAAAAAAAAAAAAAAAAAAAAAAACCATAAAAATATAAAATTTTTTAAGTTTAAACTTTTTTTTTATTATGTAAAATATATATTTAATTTGATTTTTAAATTTTATAACGTTATAAATTAATTTTTATAAGTTTTATATATAAATTAAACCTTTTTATTTAATTTAATAAAAGCTTAAATAAATTAATATTATATAATAATATAAATTAAAAGTATTATATATTATATATTAATTTATAATTAATAAGCTTGTTTATTTTATTAGTTATTATTTTTTTTAAAAAAAATAAAAGAAATATTAAAATAAAATAAAAAAATTATATTTTATTATAGTTTTTTTTTTGTTTTTTTTTATTAGTTTTTTATTTAAAATAATAATAATAAAATTAATATATAACTTTAAATTAAATAATATGTAAATATAAAATATAATTTATTTTTTTAAAAAATATTTTAATATAAAACTTATAAATATAAATATTAATTTATAAAAATAAAAGTAATAATTTATAAATATTAAACGTTTTTAATAGTTTTAATTTATATTTTAATATTTTATTTATAAACTTTATATTTATATGTTTTAATATTTATATTTATAATTTTTTATTAATAAAACTTTATAAAATAAATATTATTATTAAATAATTTTTTTTATTAGTTTTTTTATTAAATATAATAGTTTTAAATTTATTTTTATTATATAATAGTTTTTTAAAAATAATTAATTTAATTTATTTTAATAATATTATTTTTAAAAATAATAATAAATTTAAAGTTTAAATTTTTTAAATTTTTAATATTTTAAAAATTATTAAAATTAAAATTAAATATATTATTAAAGTTTTTATTTAAAAATTTATTAAAGCTTTATATATTATATTTAAAAGCTAGATTTAATTTTAAATAATTTAATAAATATAAAATATTATTTTTTAAATTATTTATTAAGTTATAAGCTAGCTAGCTAAGTTTAATAAGTGGCTTTTATAAGGCTTACTTTTAGTTATATAATTAACCATACGTGCATACAAGAATATTTACCTATATAATTTTTACTATAAATATTTTTTTCTTTTTTTATCCTTTAATTAATATATAAATAAAACCTTAACTAAAAGCTTTATTTTTATAAAGGATATTAAATATAATATATTATAAAAAATATTTAATTTATAATTTTTTAAATTTAAAAATTCTTTTATTTAAAAAACTTAAATATTATTTTTTTATATTTATAAAAGTTTTTATTTAAAAAATTTTAATTTTAATTTTTTTTAAATTATAGTTTTTAAAAAAACTTTATATTTTAAAAATATAAATATTATATTTTATTTATTTATTATTATTTATAAAGAATAATTATTTATAGTTAAAATATAAACGTTTATATAATTAGCTTATATTTATAAATTAGTTTATATTTATAAATTACTTTATTTTTAAATTAATATTTATATTAATAAAAATTATTAAATAATAAAAATAATTTAAAATTAATTAAAAGCTAATTTTTTATTAAAATAGTTTTATAATGTATAAAAAAAGCATATTATATTTATAACATTTTTTAAATATTATTTTTATTTAAATATATTAATATATTATTTTATAATTTTATTTTTTATATAATAAATTTTATTAAATATTTAAATATTTAATATAAATTTTAGTTATTTTTTTTATAAAAAATATAAATAATTTATATATATATAAATTTAATATATATATATATAATAATTAAAATAAACTATAAAATTATAGCTATAAATAACTTATAATTTTTTAAAATTTATATTATTTTCTTTTTTAAAAATAAACAACTTTAAATATAAAAATAATATAAATATTTTTATTTATTTATATATTAAGCTTATATAGCTATATATTTAAAAGGTTTTTTTTTTATATATATTAAAATTATATACTATATATATTATTTTTAATATTTATATTTCTTAAAAATAATTTTAAATATATAAAATTATTTATAGTTATAATTATTATTTATTTTAATTTAAAAGAAATATAATAAAACTATTTTATTAATTAATAAAAGTTTTACGTGAAACCTTATAAAATTAATAATAAAATATTATTCACTTGCTACGTAGTTTTTTATAAAAGTTAGTTAAATTATAAAAAAAAAACTTTTAAAATAATAGTTAAATTAAATAACTAGCTTTAACGCTGTATTCTTTTTATATTATTTATTTAATTTTATTATTAGTAGTTAATAAAACTTTTATTATACGTTATATAAGCTATGCTAATTTTTAACAAACATTTTACAGCTTTTATTAACCTAGTTATATTATATTTTTTTTTAGTTATTTAATATTAATAAAAAGTTTTTTATTTTTATATTATAATATTTATTTAATATTATTAAAAAAGGTTTTTTATGTATAAAAAATAAATATTATTATTTTAATATTATATTCTACGTAATTTAAATTATATTTTATTTTTTAAACGTTGTTAAATATTATATATATTTAAGCGTTTATTTATAGTTTAAACTAAGCTTTATAACTATATTATTTTATTTTCTTTATATATATATTAATATTTATAGCTATTTATATATTATATTATATATATTTATATTAATAATATTTATTATATTTATTTAAAAACTTATTTAATTAAATAACAATTAAATATTAATAATAAAGTTTAAATATTTAATAAAAATATTATATTTAATAATATTTTTAATTAAATAATATATATGAATATTTAAGCAAAAATAAAAATATTTATAAATAATAATTTATATTAAAATTATTAATAATTATATTTATTATTATATTTTATATTAATTATTATTTTATTTACGACTTTAGCTTTATATATATAAATAAAATAATATTTATAAAATATAATATAATATTTTATAATTTAAATATATTTTTTATAACAACGGTATAAATATTATTTAATAACGCGATTATTATTAAACTTTTAAAATAATAGTTTTTATTTATTTATTTCTTTTTTAAAACTTTTATTTTATAATCCGGTATATTATAGCTTATATTAAATAAAAAATAATTAAAATTTATTTATAATAATAAACATATATATAATTTTATATATATAAATAAAATAAAAGTTTTAGCTATAAGCTATATTATAATAATAATAATAAAAATAAATTTATAATTAGTTATAAATATTATTTATTCAAAGATAAAAAATATAAACAAAGTATTATAAAATATATTAAAAGTATATTATATTATAATTAAATAAAATATTCTAAATAAATAAAACGTTAGTTTTTATTAATAAATAATAATTTAAAATATTATTTAAAGTTTATATTATAAAATTTATTATTATTAATTTATAATATAATTAAATTTATTATTATTATTAATATTATTATATTTATTTTAATTTTATAAAATAATTTTAATATTTTTTAATTTTTAATATTTAAATTAATAGTTATAGTTATATAAATTATAATTATTTAATATATTTTATATTTTAGCTATTATACTTTTAAGAAAATTCCAACTAAAAAAAAAAAAAAGTTTTAAATAAATAGTTAAACAGGTTTTATGATTAAATAAACTTAGTTTAATTTATATAATATTATTTATTATAATAATAAATAATTATATATAATTTTATATTAAAATTAAAAATTTTAAATATTAAGCTATGTTAAAATAAAAGTTTAAATAAATATTATTTATTATAAAAATAAATAAAAATAAAATTATTAACGTTTTTTATTATTTAATTTAGCTTAAATAAATAATTAATATATTTATTTATTATATTTTTTTATAATATAAAATAGTATATAATAAATACTAAAATATAGCTATATATACTAGTTTTATTTAGCTATATAACTTTTACTACCTTTAGCTAAAGCTTTTTTTTTCAGCTAAACTTATATATAATTAGTTATTATTATCATTAAAGTTTTACTTATAAATACCCGTGTATTTAATATAATAAATTTTAATTTCTTTTACAATATTTTTATAAAATATATAAAAATATATAATAAAATACTAAATAATTATAAATATTTTAAAGTTAAAAAAATTTATATATTAATAATAATAATATTATTTTTATTAAATATTTAAATAAATAAAATATATATAATAATATTTTAAATATAAATAATATTAAATATTATATAAAACAGCGTTAAATTTAAGGTTTTTATAAATTAGTTTATATATATTAACTTTTTTAAATTAAATATAATTATATATATTTATTTTATAAATATTTATTTAAATATAATATTTAATAAAGTTTTATTATTTTTAATATTTAAATATAATATATAAAATAATATTTTTAAACTTAATATAATAAAAAACTTAAGTTTTTTTTAAATAAAACTTTTTAATATTTTTTTAACTATTAGCTTTTAACTAAGCTTTATTATTATTAAACTTTATATATAAAACTTTTTAATTTTATTTATAACTTTTTTTATATAATATTTATTCAATAAAAATAAAAATAATTTATATTATTTTTTATTAGTTTAATTTTTTAATATAAATTAAAAATTATAAAAATATATATAGCTTAATAACTATATATTAATAATATTTATATAAAAATTTAATTTACTATTAGTTTAAACTTCTACTATTATTATATAAATAAATTTAAATAAAATATTAAAATTACTATAAGCTTTAATAGCTTTTTTAAAGTTATAAATAAACCTTTATTATATAAACTTGTTTATATTAGCTAATTTATTTATATTAACTAATAAAAAATAAATTAATAAATTTTTTAATAATATATTATAATATATTATATTTAAAAAATATATATAAACTAAGCCTTTTATAATATTATAAAAAAGTTATAAGCGTATATTTTTTAAAAATTAATTTTTAAAGAATTACTCGAAGCTATATTAAGCTAAAAGTATTATTATAAAATAATTATTAAAATTAAAAATTAAATAAAATAATAAATTATTATATTAATATTATATTATAATAAATAATATAATATTATAATATAATAATAAATTACCGGTTATCTTTACTACTTATAACTTTAATAATTATAATAATACTAGTAAATATTTATATATTTATATTTATATAATTAAATATATTAATTATTATTATTTTAATATATATAATAATATTATATATAAAAGTATATATTTTTAATAAAAAAATATTAAAGTTATTATTAAAATCTAATAATATATTACACTTGTTTAATTAAAAGAATTAATTATAATAAATAAATAAATATTTTTTTTTAATTAATAACTATATTTAATATAAATTTAAACTTTTTATACTTAAAATATATTTAGTTATATTTTTGCTATAAAATAATTATATTATTATATTTTAAAGTTAAATTTTTTTTAAAAGTTACGTTAAATATATATTAAATATAATATTTTTTTAATATAGTTTTAAATATAAAAACGTTAAAGTTTTTATATATATTAATTAAAATAATTATCAATATTAAAAATATAAATAAATTAGTTTTAATTAATATATTAATAAAAGATTTTTTATTATTATTTAATTTAAATATTTAATTATAATATAAGCTAAAAAAGTTTATAAATAAATTAAAAATAAAATAATATATAATATTTATTTTTTATTTATTTATTTAAAAAATAATAAAGTTATTTAACTAAACTTAAGATTTTTTTAATATATATATATATTAGCTTTTATTTTAATTTTTTTAAAAAATTATTAATAATATTTATATATATTAAAATTAATATTAAAAATATTAATAATATTAATAATAGCTACTTATATATACTTATTATTTAGTAATAGTATTAAAAACGGGATAAATATTAATTATATATTAATAATAATAAATATTAAATCCGTTATAAAAGAAAATTAATTATATATATTAATATAATTATTATAATTAAAAGTTTTTTTATTAATAATATATATAAATAATAATATATTAAATTAGCTTAAATAATTTTATATTTTTTAAACTTTTTATTTAATTTAAATAGTATTAATTTTAAAAAAGAAATTAAATAAAATAATAATTAAATAATAATAGCTGTTTTAAATTTTTTATTTCTTTTAAGCATAAAAACCTTTTTATTTTATTTTAATAGCTTTATTTTTACTAAGTTTATAATTTTCGCTAGCTAATAGCTGCTTAAATCCAAGCTATATATTTTAATAAGTTTTTATAAATTATTAATAGTTTTTATTATAAAATAAAAAATTAAATTAATAGTTTTTAGTTAATATATAATTATATATTTTATAAAAAATATAAAAAGTTTTATAATATATTTTTAATTAATAATAAAATAAGTATTAAAAACATTTTGTTTTATTTTTAAATATAAAACTGCTAGTTTTAAACGTAAAACAATATAAATATAATATAAATATTTATTTAAATACTATTTAAATAATAAAATAAATAATAAAAGTAATAAAAAAAATATAACTTAAAATATTATAATTTAATTTAAAATAATTTATTAAACTATAAAGAATATATTTTATAGTTAAATAATTAACTTATAAATAAATAAACCTATGTTAAAATTTTTTTTTAATAAAATAATAACAGAAAAAAATAAATATAATAACTAACAGCTAAAAAATAGTTTAAAATATTAAATATTTAAATCTTTTAAAAATATAACTTATTTATTTTATTATAATTATTATTATTTTTTATTTTTATAAATATAATAAAAACATTAAAAAAATATTACTAATATATTAAACTAGTTAAGCTTATTTTAAATTACGCTATAAATATTAGCTTTATAAATATTTTAAACTATATAATATTTTAGTATATAAAATATATTAGTAATAATATTTATTTTATATAGTATTTTTTAACGAAAATATTTAAGTTATAAACTATTATATATTAATATTAAATAATAATTATTATATATAATTAAAAAAAAAATATCTAAAAAAAAATAAAAAGCTTAGCTTATTTAAAGTTTATTTTATTTTTTTATTTAAATTTAAAGTTATTATAACAATTTTAAAACTATAAAAATATAATCTTTATATTTTAAACTTTTAAAAAGTTTTAATAATAATATTATCAAATTAATTTATTATATTAAATATAAGCTATAGTTTAATTATTTTTTAATAATATTAATAAAACTAAAATAAAATATAATTTTAATAAATTAAAAATTATTTAAAAATAATATATTTTTTAACAACTATATTATAATATTTAAACAGTAAAAGCTTTTTTAAAAAAAGTTTTAAAATTTTTTTAATATTTAAAACTAATTAACTATATCGTTTTTTAAATTAAATATTATAAATATAAAAAATATTAAATTATATAAGCGGCGTTAATAACTATTTAAAGTTATTATATTTAAAAAAATTACTTAAGTTTAATAAAATAAAAAGCTTTAATATTAAATATATTTATTTTTATTATTATTAATTAATTATTTTTAAAATATAGCTATTTTAAAAATAAAGTTAAATATATATATAATTCTTTAATATAAAAATAGCTAATTTTTACATAGCTTAATATAATAAATATAAAACTTATTTTTATAATAATAATTAATAATTATTAAAACTTTATATTTATTTTATATATATAGTTTATAAATAGTTTTAAATATTAAAAATATTATTTTATAATAAAAAATATACTAGTTTTAAAATAATATAGCTATAACTTTTTTAAAAAAAGTTTTTAGTATAGCTTAATTATTATTAAAGTTTACAGCTAAAAAAATCTTAACTATTAATAATTTATTATATTTTTATTAATATTAAAAAAAGTTTATAAAGTTATAAATAAAGCTAGAAATATTAATAAAAAATAAACTAATATTTTAAATAAACCTTTTATTTATTAAAAAGCTTTAAATAAATATTATATTATTTATAATAATAATATAATAATAATTAAAAGCTAAGGATTTAAAATTAATTTATAATATTTTTTTCTATAAGCTTATATTAAAATAAAGCTAATATAAATAGCTATTAAAAGATTATAGCAGGAATATTACAGCAAAAATATTATATTGCTGCAAGAATATAATAATAAAAAATTATAGCTAAAAGCTTAGTTTTTATATAAATTTATACAAGTATAAGTTATAATATATATAACTATAAAGCAGCTAATAAAAGCTAGTTTTATTTATATTTATTAATTAATTTATTTATAATTATTTTATTTATAATTTTTTTAACTATTTATATTATTTATTTTATTTATAGTTTTTTTAATATTAATAATATATTTTTAATTTTTATATAATTCTTTTAGCTATATTATTTTTAATATTATGTTGTAAATTTTTATATTTATAATTTTTTTAGTTATTTATATTATTTATTTTATTAATAATTTTTTTAATATTAGTAATATATTTTTAATTTTTATATAATTTTTTTTAGCTGTGTTATTTTTAATAATATATTTTAAATTTATTTATTTATAATGTTTTTAATTATTTATACTATTTATTTTACTTATAATTTTTTTAGCTATAGCTTTATTTTTTTATTTATAATTTTTAATTTATAATTTTCTGTTTATAATTTTTTTGTTTATAATTTACTTTTTTATAATTTCTTTTTTATAATTTGTTTATTTATAAATTTATTAATAATATTTCTTTTAATAATTGTTTAATATAACCTTTTTTTTTTTTTTTTTTATTAACCTTATTTATATTATATTTTTTTATACTAAGCTTATTATAAAAAAGCTTAAAAAAATATATAATATACAGTATATTTTTTAAAACAACTTTTTAAACTTTAATAAAGGTTTTTTAAATAATATATTAAATATTAATAATAATAACTTTTATATAAGTTTATTTATTTAATTAATATTTTTAATTAATAATTCTTTTATTAAAATAAACTAGTTTTAATAATAAAACTTTTTTAAAAATAGTTTATTAATATTTATTAAAACTAAAACTAGTTTATATAATTAATTATATTTATAAAACTATGTAATTTAACTTAAAGCAAGTTTTTTTAAAGTTTTATTTTTTTATTTATAACTTTATGTTATATAGTTTTATTAAAAATAAAAATAAAAATAATAGTTTTAGTTATATTTTTAATAATAATATAATAAACTTTTTGTTTTATTAAAATAAATATATTATTTTTTAATATAAAGTTATAAAATATATTAAGTTAACGTTTTTTAAACTAAAAAAAATAAAAATAAAAATAAAAATATAATATAAAGTGCTATAATAAATATAAAAAAAAGCTAAAAGTAAAAAAAAAAAAAAAAAAAAGCCTGATTAAAAAGCCCTTAGGTTTTATATTTTAACAGGTTTACTAGCTGTTTTAATATTTATTTATTTTAATTTTAATTTTAAATTTAAAACTTAAGTTAATTATTTTAAAATTAATTAAATAATTTAGCTGCGTGTTATTTTTATTATTAACCACGGTTTTTAAAAAAGTAGTAATATAAATAATATTTATAATATTTTTATAGTTAAAAAACCTCGCGAGCTTTAGTTTTAATTTTTTACTAATTATATTTTTTTAACTAGTTTAAACTTATAAAAGTAATATTTAACCTTTTATATAAAATTAAGCTTATAGTATTTTTTTAAAAGTTTTATATTAAAGCTTTATTTTTATAAAGTTAAGTTTTAAAGTTAATAATTATATTTTAAAGCTAAATATAATAGTTAATATTATTAAAAAATATTTATTAAATAATAACGTTATTAAAAGCCATAATATATTTTTTAGTAAAAATTTAAAAAATAAAAAGAATAATAAAACTAATATAATAAATTTTATATATATATTTAATTTTTTATATATAAAATTTATTTTATATTTTAAAAGTTATAATTTATAAAAATAGTTTATTAATAAGTTGTTAAATAATAATTATAATAAAGTTTTTATTTATTAATATTATTATTAATAAAAAAAAATTAATATTATAAAAAACTTATAAAATTAATTAATTATTTAGTTATTTTTTAAATAAAGTTTATAGCGATTTAAAAGCTTATATTTTAATAATTTACTTATAAAAGCTTATATATTATTTAATAAAACTAATAAAAAGTTAGCTATATTAAATAATAATATATAAAAGTTTATTTCAAATATTTAAATAATTAAGTTATATTATAAATAGTTTAAAACTTGTATAAATTTTTGTGTTTTTATTAGCATAAGCGTAAGCTATATTAAAAATATTAAAAAATAACTTATTATTTATTAAGCTTGTTTTTTTTATAATTTTATATAAACCTTTTTTTTTATAATTATTAAAATAATATTATAGCTTTTAATATAAAATATATATATTATTATTAAAAACGTTTAATAACTAGCGCTTTAAAATAATTAATAATAATAATAAAATAATGTTTAAATTCTTTTTTTTTTTAAATTATTTATATATTTAAATTAATTAATTATTAATTAATTATATTTTATTAAAAATTTATTTTAAAAATATAATAAAATATAGCCGATTTTTTTATTTTTATTTTTAAACTTATTATATTTAATTAAATTTTTAATAATATTATTTATAGCTAGTATAATAGCTTTTATAAGTTATTTAAATAAATAAAAAAGTTTTTTTTTTAACGTTTATTTTATTTATATTAATAAAGCTTAAAGGATTATTATAATTTTTAGCTTTTAAAATTAGTTATAAGTTTTGCTTTTTATATAAAAAACTAAAGTTTTTAAAAAAAAAAATATTTTCGCAAGTAAAATATATGTACTAGTTAAACAAGCTTATAGTTTAAATTAACTAATTAATAAGTTTTTTAAGTTTTTTATAAAAAAAAACTTTACTAAAAAGCTAGCTATAACTAAAGCTTATTATAAGCTTTAGCTGTATATAATTAATAATTAATTTAAAAAGTTTATAAATAATATAAGTTATATAATAATTAATATTAATTTTAATAACGTATTAAAACTTTAAAAATAATATTTTTTAAAAAGTATTATATTAATTAAAGCTAATATATAAGCTGTTTTTAAGTTTAATAATAAAAAAATTACTAATATTATTTAAAAAAAAAGTTTATTTTATATTAAATTATTAATATTTTATTTAAAAATTAATATATAATTTATTTTTACCTTTTAAAAAAAAATATAAATTAATAAGCTTTATATTTTATATAGCTTAATATTTTTTAAAAATATAGTAATATAAGTTTTTTATAATAATTAAAAATAATATTTAATATAATATTTAAAAAATAATTTAAAAACATTTTATAATTTTAAAGTAAAATTTTAAATAGTTTATTTAGTAAAAAATATAAAAATAGTTTAAAATAATTTAACTATTTATAAATAATTTATTATTACTTAAACTATAAAAAATTTTTAATATAAAGTTATAAAATATATAAAAAGAAATTATTAAGTTAAAAATATTAATTATAAAAGTTTAAATATTTTTATTTAAAAAGAAATATAGTTATTTTTTATTTAAATATTTAATATTTTTTAATAATTAGTTAGATTATAATACGTAGTTTTTTTACGCTATATAGTTTTATATTAATATTTTAAATAATTTAAAAAAGATTATTTATATTAATAAAAAAATATTAAAACTTATAAAGTTTAAATTCTTTAGTTTAAAAAAATAATATATTGTTATAGTTTTTTATTATATTTATTAACAAGTATATAGCTATAAGCTAAAATAAAATTTAAAAATTAATATTTTAATTAATATTATATTTTTAAATTATTTTTTACTTTTAATTAATTTAAATATTATTTTTATTATTATTAAGCTATAATATTAACGTTTTAACAGATTTTTATTATAATTATATTATTTATATAGTTTCTTTTTTTAATTTATATAAATAACGTTTATTAATATTCGTTTATAGCTAATAATTAATAGTTAATTTATATTTAATTTTAATATTATAAAATTTTAAAATATCTTTTATATTAAAATTTAATAATAACTTAAACTTTAATTTTTAATATAAATTTTTTAAAGTTTTTAACGCTGTTTTAATTATTATTTAAATTATTTTTATTTTTATTTTTTATTTAAAGTTTTTTTATTATATAATTAATAATATATTTTTAATATTATTAAACTTATTATTATATTTTTAAAAATATTTTAAAAAAATATTTAAATTTTAAAACTAATTAATTTCTTTTTTTTAATTATTACTTTTTTTATTATAGTTATTTTTATTAAAGTTATTATTATTATATTTAAAATTATTAATATTTTTTTTTACGTTAATATTATTTTTTATATTAATATTATTTTTTATATTAATATTATTTTTTATATTAATATTATTAATTATAGTTTTTTTTTTTTATATATTTAATAAAATATAATATATAATATATAAAATAAAAGTTTATAAAATAATTAATATATATAAAATATATAATTTTAAGCTTTTAATAATAAAAGTAATAAATAAATAACGCTTATAATAATATTTAAAGCGCTAGCTTATTAAAAAGTAAAAAATCTTAATTTATATAAGCGGTTGTTTTTAATAATAGTTATATAGCTTTAATTTATATTAATAATTTTATTAAGGGATAAAATTAACTAAAATCATTTTTAAAATTAACTAGTATTTTTAATATTATTTAATAATATATACGCTTATATAATATAATAAAGGTTTTAAAATTAAAGTTTTATTAATTAATAAATATTATAAAGTTATAAAGTTTTAAATAAGTTTATTTATAAATTAACTAATTAACAGGTTTTAATTAATAATATAGTTAAAGTTTTTATTATATTTTACTTTATAAAAAATAAAATAAATATTAAAATTAAATAAATAATAAAAAAGTATTTAATATTTAAAAAAGTATATAATATTATAAAAAACGTTTTTTTAAATATTATAAATTAAACTATTAAATAAAAAACTTAAAAATTAAAAAGATATATATATTAATATAATATTATTAATTTTAATTTTATTTAAGTTTATAAATATAATATTTTTAAAATAATTAGTTTAATTATAATTTTAATTATTTAATTTATATTTTTATTTAAAACTATTTTTAAAATAATATAAAAAGTTAATAAAAATATTATATTTATTAAAAAATATTTTATAACTATTAATTTTAATTTATAACTTATTAATAATAACTACTTATAAATTTTAAATATAAAAAATATTAAATTATATTAAAATATTTATATTTTCGTTATTTATTTTTTAAATTATAAAATATATATTTATTATAGTATTATTTTTATTTTTATTAATTTAAGTTTATATAACGTTTTTATAACTTTATTAAAATTATTATAAATTTAATTAAATATTAATATAATTATAATAAAACTTTATTTATTTAGTTTTATATATATAAAAATAAATTTTATAAATTATTAAATGTTTTATTTAAATTCTTTATATATATAAATAAACTTAGCTGTATTTATATTAATTATATTATTATTAATATATAATTTATTTTTAAATAAAAATAATTATATATTAAATTTAACTAAACTAATAAAAAGAAATAATCGGGTAAAATAAAATAAAACTTTTATATAAAAATAATAATAATATAGTTATTTAAAATAGTTTAAAGTTAAATAAATTTATTTATAATGTTTTAATAAATTAAAATAGTTTTTATCTATAAATTAATTTAAAAAACTATTTTTAATATTTTAAATAATTATTTAAATAAAGTTTTAAATATTTTAAATACTTTTTTAAATAAAGTTTTAAATATATTAAATAATAAACTTTGTTTATAATTAAACTATTAAAAAAATATAACTATAAATTAAAATAAAATAATTTTTAATATAAAATTAAACGTTTTATATTTTTAAATATAAAAATAAAAATAATAAGTTAAAATTAAAAGCGGGTAAAAAGCTATAAAAGTAAATTTAAAAAAATATACTTATAATTTTAAAATATATATAATTTATAAAAAATATATATTATAAAGTATTTTAAAAAAAAAAAATTTTAATTAAAAAGTTAATTATAAATAAAAAGTTATAAAAGCTTTAAAATAAAAAATAAAAATTGTTATAATAATTAATTATTATATAAACTTTTATAAAATTATTTATAAACTTTTAAAAATTATAATTAATTGTTTTATATAAAAATATATAAATAAATTAATTTTAAATATTTTATTTTATTAGTAAAGTTTATTTAATAAAAAAAAATATAATAAATTAATTATTAATAACGTTTAAAAAAGCTTATAATTATTATAAAAATATATTTACGGTTTTATATAATAAATTTTAAATTTATATATTAATTATAAACTAAAAAGAAAATTAGCTTTAAAGGTTTTAATTTTTAGCAGTAAATTATTTAAATAATTTATATTTAAATATATATATAAGTAAGCTATAATATTAATTATAACTTAGCTTTATATATTATATTTATATATATAAGCTAACCATTTATTATTAAAGCTGTTAAATATAACTAATATTATAAATTTTTTATTTAAATTAAATTAAATTTAAAAAACTTTTTTTTTATAATTTTTTTTTAGCTAATAAGCTTTTAATTTAACTTTTAATAAATTAACTTTATATATAAATAATAATTAATATATATATAATATATTAATTATTTAATTAAACTTTTTAGTTTAATTAAAAGTTTTATTATATTTTTAATAATAATAAAATTATAATTATTATATTTATATATTAATAAAAATAAAGCTTTAACAATATATGTTATATTGTATTAAAATTTATAAATAAAAAAGAAAAAAAAAGCAAGGAATCTAGCTATAAAATATTTATATTAAGTAAGTAGTGTGTATAAGGTGTGGGCTATAGGGCAGCTAGCAAGCAGCTGGCAACAACTTGTAGTGAATATGTTAAATGTAGTGGCTAGTACGGGGCAAAGCCACTAGCTAACCCGTTATAAGCCACTAAGCTGTAACTATAATAAATTAAATAATTATAAAAAGTTTATATAGTTTTTTTTTTAACTAGGAGCAGGAAAGCAAGCGAGCTATATGCTTAAACTATATAAAAAATCTTTTTAATTATATATTTTTAATATAAATAAAAATGTTTAACTTTAAAGTAAACATAATTATAATAAGCTAAGTATTTATATTATGTTAAATGTTTAGTTAAGCTACTAGGATTAAATATATTATTATATTTTATTTAAATTAATTTTATATTTATTTTTTCCTTTTTATAAATTAAAGTTTTATATATTATTTATTATATAATGTTAATTTATTTATTATTATATTTAATTTAATTATTATATAATAATTCTTTAATTTTTTTTAAAAGTTATTTATAATAAAACTTATAATATTTTTATAAAAAATAATTAATGTATATATTTATAAAACTAATAATTTTTATTAACTTATTAAAATATAGTTTAAAAATAAAATAATATAAAAGTAATAAAAAAAATCTAAAATAAATCCTAATATAAGTTAAAGTATTATTATAGCTATTATTAAAATTAATAATAATAGTAAAATTAACTTAATTATTTTTTAATTAAAATATATAAAAGTAATTTATTATAAAAAAGAATTTAAAATAATATAATAAAATTAAAAAAAAGCTTTAATATTTAAAGATTTTTTATAAAACTATATTAATAATAATTTAAGATTTTAATAAATATAAAATTATTAAAACAACTTTAGCTTTAAAAATTAAAAATATTTATATTATTTTAATTAAATATAAAGAAAAAAGAAAAAACGTTATAATAAGTTTAATAAAAATTATTATAGTTTAAACTTTTTATATTTTTTTATAAAAAAACGTTATTAATTTATAATATTTTTATATTATAAATAAAACTATAATAAATTTAATATAAGTTATATATATTTAATATAAGTTATATATATAAGCTAAGTTTTAATAAAATATTTAAATTTAATTATTTAAATTTAATAATAAATTTTATATATTTAAATTTAATAATAAATTTTATTTATTTAAAATAAATAAAATAAATAAAATAAATAAAATAAATAAAATAAATAAAATAAATAAAATAAATAAAATAAATAAAATAAATAAAATAAATAAAATAAATAAAATAAATAAAATAAATAAAATAAATAAAATAAATAAAATAAATAAAATAAATAAAATAAATAAAATAAATAAAATAAATAAAATAAATAAAA
>MU619969.1:0-26140 GCA_025201785.1 Xylaria longipes
TAAATTTATTATTATATTTAAAAATATATATATTTAAATTATAATATATTTTTAAATATAAAATAAAGTTATTAAAAACTTTAATTAAAATAAAAATTAATTTATTTTTAAAATAATAATTAAAATTAAATTTAAAATATTAATTTATAATTAATATTAATAAATTTTTAAAATTATTATTTTTTTTATAGTTATAAAAATTTATTATTAAATATATTTTAAATTATTTAAAATAATTTTTTAATATTTTATTAATTTAATAATATATTTTTTTATAATATAATTTTTATATTTATTTATATATATTTTATTGTTTAAAAATTATTTAAGTTATATTTTTTTAATTTAAACTATTAAATAATATAAAACGTTAAATTTAAAATATTTAAGTTTAAAATATTATTAATAAAAATTAATTTTTAATATAAATTATAATATTATTAAAACTAGTTTATTTTTTTATATATAAAAAATATTTTTATTAATATAAAAAAAATAATATTTTAATATAAACTAATTATATTAATTTTAAAAATAATAAAAAACTAATTTATTATTTTGTTTAAAAATATTAATTATAAGCTTTATATTTTAATAAAACTTTTATTTTAAAAGGTTTTAAAAAAATATAAAATTATAAGCTATTTTAAAATAATAAATAATATTAAATAGCTTTATAATTTTAAGCTTTTAAAGCTTTTAAATATAAATATTAATATTATTAAATCTTTAAATTATAATAAAACTATTATTAATATAAATAATATTTTTTTTTATAAATAATTATAAATTATTAAATTTATTAAATTTATTAAATATATATAATATAATTTTTAAATTTAAAATTATTAACGTTTTTAATAAATAAATATTTTTTATTTTTAAAGTTTTTATAATAAATAAAGCTTATATTAATATTTAGTTTAGTTAGTTAAATTATTTTAAGGTTTTTTTTTTTTTCTTTTTTTTTTAAAATATATTTAATAGTTTTTTTAAAGCTTTTATTTATTTATTTTTTCCTTTATATTAACTTCAAAAGAATTTAGCTTAAAAAAATTTTTAGTATAATATTTAAAAAAAATTTTAATATTTAAGTATTAAATAAAAGCTATTATATTTTTTATAAATTTAAGCTTTTAATTTATAAATATTTAAATTATTATAAAGTTATTTTTATAAATTTTGTTTAGTTTTATTTATATTTATGTTTTTTATTATATTTTTATAATAATAACTAGTTATAATTATTTTTAAAAAATAAATTTACTTTATTAATAATATTTTTTAAATAATTAAAATTTTTTTTTTTAAATTAAACAGTTTTAAATATATTTTAATATAACTATCCGGTTAATTTATAAATAATAATTTATAATTTTAAAACTTTATTTAAATAAATTTAAAGAATTATAATTAAATAGTTTATATTTTTTAGTTTTAAAATATTATATTTAAACACTATTAAAATAATTAATTTTTATTTTATAGCTTATATTTTAAAATCTTTTAAAAGTTTAATTTTTTTTTTATTTAAGCTTAATATTAAACTTTTATTTATAATTATAATATTATTTTTAAATATTTTTTTAGTTTTTAATGCTTATTATATTATTTATTAATTAATTTTATAAATTTAAATATAGTTTTTTTATAATTATAAAATATAAATTTACTAAGCTATATAATAAAATTAATGCTACGTTTTTAATATATTTTAAAGTTTTGTTTCTTTATAAAATATTTATTTTAATTAGCTTAATAAGCTTTTTTACTATTTTTTATTATTTTTATTAAATTATTTAACTTGTTAATAAAATTAATATTATTTTTAATAATAATAATAGTTAATTAAACTTTAATTATTTTATTAATTATTTTTTTAAAATAATATTTATATTTAAGTTTTTTTAATAATTATAGCTATAATGATTTATTTATAGGTTATAAATACTTTTAAAAGTTTAAAAAAATAGCTTTAGCTATAAATTCTTTATTTTAACACATATAGTTGTTTAGCTTAGCTAGCGTAATTTTTATATTTATTAATAATATTATTATTATTTAATTATTTATTTATTCTAGCTTTAAAGGTAAAATTAATACGTATAAAACTTTTAATTATTAAAATTAAGCAATAATAATTAAATATAATAAATAATTAATTAATATATTTTATTATATTATATAAATTGTTTTATTTTATATTAAATAAATATATATAAATAATTTACGCTATATAAACCGTTATTTTAACCTTTTAAATTTAATATAAGTATAAGTATAAAAGTAAAAGCTAGTATAAATATAAGCGTAAATATAATAGCAAGCGTAAAAGTAATAATAACGCCGAAAATTTTAATAAGCAGGATTTTAAAAAATATTTAATAAATTAAATATAAATATAATATTTTTTTATTAATTATTAAATAATAATTTTTAAAAAAAGGTTTAAATAAATAAATAAAAATATATTAATATTTTTAATAACGTTATATAATAATTAAATATATTATTATAAAAATAACATATAAACTTTTAATTAAATTAAATAATATAAAATAAATAAATTATAAAAATATTAAAAATATTTATAAAATTTAAAAAATATATTTAAAAATATATTTATAATATTAAATATTATTTATTAGTTTTTTATAATAAGCTTTAAAAAAAACTGTTTACGAAAACTAATAATAAATAGCTAGTATAAAAAATAATATAGCTAGTATTTTAAATATAAATTTAAAAACTTTAGCGCGCGCGTTAAAAAATAACAGGAGCAAAGCTGGGGGAGCTAACTAAGCTAAGCAAAGCGGGATTAATAAACAAGCTATTAATAAAGCTAGCAATAATAGCTAAAACGTTTTTTAAAATTTAAAAAACGCGATAAATAATAATAATAGCTTTAATAACGTTAATAGTAGTAATAAAAAAAATAAAAAAAGTAATAATAATAGTAGTAGCAAGCTATAAGCTGTTTTTATAATTAATAATAATTTTATATAGTTAAAAAAATATTTATAAAATATTTAAGGATAAGCTAAAAGCAGCATAAGCTAATATAATAATAATAATAATAATATTATTATTTATAATTAACTTATTTAAACCATTAATTTATTACTTTTAAAATTAAAATAAATAATAAAAATAATATTAAAAATATTAAAAAAAAATAACTTATATAATAAAAAACTTTTTTATATTTTTTACTATAATTATATTTAAATTAATTAATATTTTATAGCTAATAATAAAATTATTTTAATTATTTATAAAAAAACATATATATAAAAGCTAAAAAAATAAAAAAAATAAAAAAAAAACTATTTAGTTAAAAAAACAAGCTATATAACTTATTATAAATATAAAAAATAATTATAGTTTAAAATAAATAAATATTTATATAAAAGCTTTTAAAAATATTTTTTTAAAACGTTAATTATATTAATAATAATAAGTTTTTTTATATATAAAAAATATAAAAATATAAATATAAAACTTTTATAATAAAAAAAAACTTCTAAAAATATAAATATACTGCTTTAAATAATTTTAAAATTAAAAAATATATTATAAATAAATAAGTTTTAATTAATCTTTATATAAAATAAAATAAATTAATTTTAGTTTAATAAATTTTATATATATATAGCTATATTAAAAAACCTTTTTAGTTATTAAAATCTAAAAAAATAAATTATTTAAATATACTTTAAAAAATTATTACTAAAGAGTGTACTAGTTCACTTCCTATATATAATCGCTACTCCACACCTACGCGAGAATATGTGACCCTATAGACGAGTTCCTGACAATATCAACATATATCTCTGCTTTGTCCAGCTCAGCCAGCCATGGCTGAACAATTATCGCCGACCATTCTAACATGGTGGCAACCAACTCATAGTCTTCCTCCTCCTCCTCTTCCTCCCTCTCTAATAATGGCGATGATGCGCAATACGCATATTATGTGTTAGTATCGATTTTTTTTTCACCTCGGAATCTTTCGTTGTTTTCTCATCGAAGGTGCAAGCTAAGTAGTTAACCATTTTTTCCAGCACAGTGGACTACCCACCTTCCTGTTGTTGCATTTCGTGCACGGAATGAAGTCGTCGGTTTAGGGCAGCATGATTCCAGCTCGCTTTGAGATAGTACCGAGGTATCAGACAGATTGTCGGTTACTGACACTGATACGTCGTCGGCTATCTTGTGCAGGTGGTCAAAACGGTGTTTAGCTTGGGCAATGAGGTGGAAGAGAGGAGAACAAGGTGGGAGATAAGTCTGGTCACCTTTGAGGATTTATAACGTGGTCAGACACATATTCTGAGTTTGGGCTAATGTCATATAAAGCCTTGCAGACGTTATAGTGAGGTCAAATTATTATCACATGTCCCCTATGCGGCGTGGGCTACCCTGTAGCCACTTGGACATGGCGTGCTCCAGCGCAAATCAAATCAATGACCGGCTGCGATGAAGCTGTGTTTCGGACCAGTTAAGCAATGGTGACTTTGATACCAAGCAGCTTCAGCAGCCGCAGAGGGCTCACGTATTAGTACAGCAGAAGGGATACGCGTGCTTTGTCACTCTATTTTTAGGGTTTATATATTGTTTCAACTCCCTCTCGACTTCCCTCTTCAGCTATGTGGCACGAACTCTGAAGTCATTGTGGCATGTCACACACGTAATTACGTAGGCTCGGACCTTTATTTACGCGTTTGTCCGCTATTCTGGTTTCGCGAACCCATCTATGTTCACGGGCTTCGAACTGCATGATTCAATAGAAGCCTGGCTAGACCGGGGATTGACCTTACGGTAGATGCATCCACTTCTAACGTTTAACATGGCTGTCATAAAGAGAAAGCACACTTTCCTCGTCGGTATGATCACGACTATAACTCTATTCTACCTGTGGGCTATCAATAGTAGCCCCTCTCCGCAGTCTCAGGCCTGGTCCGCAGAAGACTTACA
Organism: Xylaria longipes; assembly: GCA_025201785.1. Lineage (NCBI taxonomy): Eukaryota > Fungi > Ascomycota > Sordariomycetes > Xylariales > Xylariaceae > Xylaria > Xylaria longipes. The sequence goes on from MU619969.1 coordinate 4,972, forward strand.
CTACATTGAAGCCCCTGACTACTTCTGGACAACACTGAGCCTCAATTACCCGCCTGATTTCATTCGGCCACTTCCCAAATCTACGCCAGTAAGGTATCCGAACGTGCAGTATTCCTTCGCTCAGGAGACGACGGCCGAACGTGGCGTACGAGAAGAGCGTCAGCGCACCGTGAAAGAGGCATTTAAAAGATGCTGGTCCGCCTATAAGCAGCATGCGTGGCTCTCAGACGAGTTGGCTCCCGTATCCGGCGGCCGCAAGAATCCTTTCGGCGGCTGGGCCGCCACTCTGATCGACTCGCTCGACTCGCTGTGGATCATGGGATGGCGCGGCATTGAGTTTGATGAGGCCGTGGCGGCAGCGACGACCATCGACTTTACCCACACCGACATGCACAAGATAAACGTTTTCGAGACTAACATCCGGTATCTGGGCGGGTTCCTGGCTGCATTTGACCTCAGCGGAGATGTCCGGCTGCTGCGGAAGGCCGTCGAGGTGGGTGAGATGCTGTACCACGCCTTCGATACTCCAAATCACATGCCCGTTACACGTTGGGATGTGCATGCCGCAATCAACGGTGAACGCCAGGTCGCTGGGACCCCGTTAATTGCTGAAATCGGGAGCCTGTCGATGGAATTCACGCGTCTTTCCCAGCTCACAGGCAACCCTAAGTGGTTCGATGCGATCCAGCGTGTCATGGACGAGATGGCAGCCCAGCAGAGCTCTACAGTCATCCCAGGTTTGTGGCCGCTGGCTGTTGATGCTGGCAAAATGGTGTTCAATTCCGGCTCAACCTTCACTCTCGGTGCTATGGCCGACTCAGTATATGAATACTTACCAAAGATGTCGGCTTTAATTGGCGGCCAGCTGGAGATATACCAGACTATGTATGAGAAGGCAATTGAAGCTGCTACGAAACACATCCTATTCAAGCCGATGACACCGACGAACGAAGATATCCTGATTGCCGGGCAGGTTCATATGAAGAATGAAGACGGATTAATCACTGCAGAACTAGAGCCGCAAGGTCAGCATCTTGTATGCTTCCTTGGTGGGTTAGTTTCACTTGCGAGCAAGCTCTTCCGTCGGCCGGACGACATGAGAATTGCTACAAAACTAGTAGAAGGGTGTGTATGGGCCTATAAGGCCTCCCCGCACGGTATTATGCCCGAAACCTTCAAGATGAAACCGTGTGCCACAAAGAGTGATTGCAATTGGGACGATGCATCTTGGAAACAAGAGGTCGAAACGAGGGCAGGAGAACAAATGAAAGATGCCACATTTGACGAGATCATCGTCCAAGAACGACTTCCTCGAGGCTTCACTGCAATTCCCGATGGACGGTATATACTGCGTCCCGAAGTCATCGAGAGTGTATTTGTCTTGTATCGCTTGACAGGTCGACAGGATCTCGTCGAATCGGCGTGGGAGATGTTTCAGGCAATCAACAGAAGCACAATCACCCAGCTCGCGAATTCCGCCGTCTGGGACATCACACTCCCTATAGATCAGAAACCCCAGCCGTTAGACTCCATGGAATCGTTTTGGATGGGCGAGACCTTGAAATACTTCTATCTCATTTTCAGTGAGCCCAGCTTGATCAATTTGGACGAGTTCGTGTTTAATACTGAAGCGCATCCTTTCCGCAGGCCAGTCGGGTAGGTCGAATGCTACGGTTATTTTTTTTATAAAGGACTTTAGGCCAAATATGGGTTATTTAAGTTTATATGTAAGAAGTTATAATAAAGTTACGGGACAGAAATAGCGGAACCCAGTAACCATAGCGCTAAAAGCATGGGTGATACGCGCCGGCAGGGACCTCGCTTTATCATGACAGAATTATGACATATTACTTCTGTAAGTAACTCTCGAGTGATATGCTCCTCTCCAATCAAGAATGAGAAATCATCGACTGGACTTCTCTCCGACGGAGGGCGTGCCAGCTCTCCACTCCCTCCCCGCCTTCATGCAAGTTGCAAGTTAGACATTAGCTTCTATACAACTCAAGCATCACTTTCCCGCCGGCCGGGCTCTTTTCCATTGATTTTGTGTCAAACACATCCTATATATACACCCAGGCACATAGTACGTCCTAATGTCTAAGGAGGTCATGGCCAGCTACTAGCAACAGTAATCGTTTGCGCCGTCTACTGCCCGCAGAAGTCAACCATCCCGAGGTAACTACAACTAAACAGTCGCCGAAGCATTCGGGGAAACCGAGGCACACAACGACAACCTCATTCCTAGTTGCTTGTGATATATGTCGGCGGGTGAAGTCAAAGGTAGTCAACTTAGCCTATGGGTCGGAACATATATAATGAAACCTAACACTACGAGCAGTGCTCAGGAGATAGACCTGCGTGTCGTCGTTGCGCTAGTCGACGCATTCAATGTCACTACACAGCACAACCAGAAGAGACATCATCGCAGGCACTCAAACGGAAGTACAATAACCTTCAAGATTGGCCGGCAGCTCATGACGAAATACTCAACCTTTTAAAAACCTTGCCAGAGCAAGAAGCCCAGAACGTCCTACAAAGGATCAGATCTGGGACCGACATTGAGACGAATGTAAATCATGTCAGGGCTGGAAACATTATACTTCAGCTAACTGTTGTCCCTGAAATTCGATATCGGTACCAATTTCCGTATAGATCGGAGATGTCCGCGGAGTATCTCATCAATAACAGTTATATTGATTCAATGATCTACAATGATGCTTCATTTTTCTCCTCGGGCCAGCTCTCAGAATCTTCCATTCGCGACCTAAATCCCGCTGAATATCGAAGTACTTGCCTTAAACCATTCCACGCTGCAGAAGTTGTTGAACCTCTGCTCTCAGATGTGAAACCATCACTGTGGACCTCCATTTGCGATGATGATGTACCCATGCGAGTTCTTCTTAGCGTTTTACTTCCCTGCGAATACTGCTTCACCTCAGCTTTTCAGAAAGATTATTTCTTGGGGGACATGAGTACACAACTAAAGAACTTTTGCTTATCACTGCTCGTCGATATCACTCTTGCCTATGCTTGCGTATAGTATCCCCTGTTTTAATATTACGATCGACTTCCTTTGGGTTTCGTGATTGGTCTTCTGATATGGTTTTAGGCCTGCTACCTCAGTTTCACAAACCGCGCCGAGTATTGGAACCTCCACACATTTTTATATCGCTTTCTTACCGAAGCAAAGCGCATCTGAGAGCTAGAGGCTACTATACCACTGGTTATCACGATACAAGCCGGAATTCTATTCAATGTCTTCCATAATCTCTGCGGTCTTGACGAGATTATACAGCCATGTAGGATCCAGGCCGTCACCTTCGCCTAAAGTCTCCGTCTCTTCGAGGGGAGCGGCGTACACGATAAAACAAACAGGACACGGGATGGCGGTATATACACAGCGTGGATGTTGTACAATTGGGAAACGTAGGCATTCCGGCCCCAGCGCTCAGGCATCTGCGGATTGTGTAGTAGGCTCGTCGGTTTCTCCTTTATGATCAAGCCCTTCCTTAAGAAGCCACCGGATGACCCCCTACCAGATGCATCAGAAAGTTCACTGTGGTACGGCGAGGTATAGCTTAGGTACCCCCTAAGCGAGAGTCTTTACCCTTCGTATTTCGGTCATGTCTTCAGAGCGAAATGCGAAATCCTACTCTCGAGTCATCGTGAATAGCTTTTGCCACGCAGCCTATTCAAAATATTTCAGTGTAACTCTCAAAAAAGCGAATATATTTTGATTGCAACTGAGAAAGTTGCATGACTTACCGGAACAGCTTCTACAAAAGTCTTTCGTGCTGCCTGGACACTTAGAGCTTTTAGGTGAAGGATTTGTTAACGTTTCTCAACCACAGCATGTATTACCATAGCTTGATCCTTTCAAGTTATGAGCCTTGGTCAGGGTTTATTTCGTATCATTCGGGGACGAATGCGCCCGCGAGAAGCTTCTCTGCTTAGAAAGATGGCGGCATTCGATGACGACTAGTTAGAGAAGAAACACGCCGTAGTACAAAATGTGCGAATCCGCTGGCCTATGGGTGTTGATAAAAAGAAGGAGGAGCTGGATGGCTACATACTGGGCAATCTTGAGGGAAATTATGCGGATCTGAAGATAGGTGATCAGTCGTTGCTCTTGAATACTTAGCTTTGAGGGCGTGAGCATGGTGACATATCTCGCGATCTACATGGTCAAAGGCATATTCTGTAGAAGAGCAGGTTAACGCTGGTGGGTTTTATAATCACTACGGTTCATTTTCTTCCCTCGGACGTGCGCAGAAAAGAGCTCTAGACACGGCACGCGTCTCTTCAATGTTACCCTCTTTGAGCGCTTTTAACTTCAGACTCGAGAGCTACGAGCGAACGTCATTGTAGTGCCCATGGAAGTAAATCTATATTAATTTAAACGACTGAAATTGCTCTTTGCCCTCATCGACCTTCCTGACGGCCTCCCCATCCATTATACCATGTAAGTAAGCCTCGCCTAGGATTGTACAAACCACCTCAGTTTCGGGGCTATTCGCTGATGCTGTACCAGCCCTTCTTAGAATGAATTGTACATGTCCGCCGGCAAGAACACATATCATATCGCCTTGCTGAATTCCATCAGGAGCTAGACCCATATAGCCATTTTTTGAAAAGAAAAAGCGTCGACAAATGATAGATTCCAAAATATGCCCCGTGAACCCCAGGACTTCTGATTTCTGTGGATCATCGACCAACCGGTAGATTGAGGGTTCGTCGTAGATCAATAACAGAGAGAAGAGCCAAAAGTGGTCATGATCCTTCCGATCTTCGGGGCCCGCTCTTTTCCTAATATTTTCGGTTGGCCTTCTGCTGCTGACATCCAAGCACAAAGTCCTCCAGAAGGCGTCTAGAATAGTCCCCCCAGACGGATATGGTCTGTCAGGTTCCTCTTCTACCCTAGCCATGTTACGCCACTCTCTAATCACCTCAGCAGCATCATCTATTTCGCTTAATGATGGCGTGATCATGTCCAGCGTATTTAGGGCGATCCTGCCGAATCGAATTATAGTGGTAGTATCGAATTCGGGCATGCTGATTAATGGACTGATCTTCTCCACTGTATCAAAAGCAATCCCACTTACCCGCAGAGAGCCCGCCTCGTCACTCCTTGAAGGATTAAAGAGGTGAGACCCGCAAGCCTTGAAAAGATTTAGAGTCAGAAGACGTTGAGCTCTATCTGGTTCTAATCCAATTCTGTGACGAAATCCACTATTCCAATCCGGCACCCATGAAGGTAAATTTAACATCTGCGAGTCGTCGTACAGAAGTGTTTTAGACCTCACAGGACCCGTAAGATGGCTGAAGAGATCCAGCCCGCATGACTTTGTAATGGTTCCTCTTGCACAGTTCTCGTAAACCATTTCTATAGGCGAATCGTAATCGACGGTGATGTACTGGGCGTCATCAATAAGACCTAAAAGGCCATATACCTTATCTCGAGGATTTGTGGCTCCTCTATGCCAGAAAAAACCGACAGCTTGGCTAAAGGATCTGCCATACACTCCTAGTCGAAATTCCTCCAAACTCAGTTGGAGCTCTACAAGCCCCAACAGTGCTAGAGAGCTTAGTCCCTTTCCCCAAGTCTTTATAAGGCCAACGCAGCAGCTAGTTATGTGCGCACTAAAGCTCTTCAGCATACCCATCATATTCGCCCGAGAGATCGACTTGCGTCCATACTGAAATGTCAATTCTCGTGCCAAGACTGCCTCTTGCGCTGTCCAAACACGGTCCCACCACGGGTTTATGAGAAAGAGGAAAAGAGTCAATATATTAAAATTGGCAAGAAGTTCTGTCCAGTGCAAATTCGGATATTCTCCAGCAGTTTCGATAAGGCGGATTGTATCTTCATCTTCATGATTAACCTTGCCCAGCTACGCGATCACGTGATTGGCCTTTGAGTAAATGCGATCCATAAGGCGAACTTGATGGTTTCGCTCATTGGTATCGTCCTGGTTGATGCAGAGGGCATCCACCCACAATGTTCGGACACGGTCGGGATAACGCAAGAAGTCAAGCGCCGAGTGCAAGTTCCTCGTGACATTATGTGCTTGGCCATCCATACTGATGGCAAGTTTGTCGTTTGTATCTCCCCACACGTATGACAGGGCCTCAAAATCGGGTGTGTAATCGAGTGATGACACCAAGAGTCGGCAGTGAATATTGCTTGACAAATCGCCAGGCAGGAGGAGAATGAGCCTAAAATCCTGCTCTGGCCTTCTCAAACTTGAATATATTGTTCGCGTCATGGCTAGTCCGGTGCAGGTGTAAAAGCAAAGGTACGCTCAAGGAAACTTTGGAGAAGTTGTCTCAGCCGCTGTAGCCCTCATTCTAGCCTAATGGTTGATAAATTTGATAGCGGGATTCACTTTCAGAAGAATAATGGTAGTCGGAACTTTGCCAGCGGAGTTGGCAGTTCCATATTTCGGGGGTTGCATCTGGCGTCAATGCAGGTCGACTCAAAGTGCACAATTGGGCTGGGATGGGCTCCCTCTTCAATTCCCCATGCTCTGATAAGGCCGTCTTTGACAACCGTAAAATATCTCGGTGAGTCTACACTTTGTAATGAGATACACTCTAGCCTAATTGGATCCCCAACCTTTTTTATCTCTGTTCCAATTGCGAGAATTTAGTGCCACAACCCCTTTTTCGACGTCGTAAGAGAGGACCATGACCTCACTTCAGATTGCAACTGCTTCTGGCAACGAACACATAGTTCGGTGCTTACTGCAGGAGGGCCGTGACCCCAACGTTGCCGAGACTTCGCTGGGCACACCCCTGTGTATAGCTGTTTACGGGGGCTCGCATTCGATGCTCGAGCTACTCTTGGACCACGGAGCTCGCATTGAGCAATTAAGCCTAGGTGGCGAGACCGCTCCCCATATCGCGCTGAAGAACTATTCCATAGAGATTCTAGAGCTCTTACAACGTGGTGGCGATTGCAATTGCCAGGACCCAAACGGTGAAACACTCCTACGCTACGCTACCAGGGTCCAAAGCATAGAAGCTGCACGTGTGCTATTAAATGATGGGGCCGACCCAAATATACCCGATCATTATGGGATCACGCCGCTATTCCCATGTGTTTTGGGTTAACATGAATCACTCATAGATCTCTTGCTTGAGAATGGCGCCGATCCGAATGTTATGGTCAAGCTGAAACGGAAACCCTCGGTACCTTCATCCGGGTCAGCCACCGGTAGTAAAGATGATAGTTCAACCAATTCACTCGTTCAAATGAAGATCCTTTTTACGCCTGTCCCTATTGGGGCTCAATCGGATGAGGCAGAGGTCACTCATAGTCCGATCTCTTGGGCCATGGTAGAAGGATATGAGGGTTCACTGCAATTACTGCTTTCGGCATGCGATCATGTAATCTGGGAGGATCCGAGTCACAAGGGCGAGTGCCTTCTGCATTGTGCAGTTCGCCTCAAGAATGACCAGATCTTCCGCATTCTGCTAGAAAGAGGACCCAAGGAATTACACCACTCAAGAAATAGTATGGGGGATATTCCACTCCACACAGCCGCAGAGGTCGGGAACGTGGCCGCCGCCACCATGTTGGTGAATGTCGGATGCCAGATCGATCATCGAAATCGCATCAAATCGACTCCATTGACAACGGCAATTTTTAATGGGCATCTCGAAATAGCAAATCTCTTGATAAAGCACTGGGCGGATCTGTCTATTGCCGACGAATTCGGCTGCGGCCAGTTATACTGTATTAGAGATGCTAGGCTTCAGGATCTTGTTGCAGAGTTAAATTCAAGGTGGATGCAGACCTTAGTTGCCATGAGAAGGGAACTGGGACGGTTGTGTTTGCAAGCTCTGGTAATATACGTGCTATTCTACGTATACTCTTCTATCTATACATCAAGGTAAACACTGCGGTTTGTCTTCTTCTGACGTGCGCAGAGAAGAGCTCATGTGGTGACCACTTCAGGCTCGGGAAGATTGTTGATTCTAAAGCTGCATGCCAGCGCACATCCATTTCTATCATCATGCATATATATCGCTACAGAGATATAACACGGTAAAAAGCGACGATCTAGTTCTTCATATGTAGTCATTACCTCATAGCCAGTCATCAAATCGGTGTCCAATCAAAACGTCTGAATCTAGCACCAACTTATCCTATCTTCAGCGCAAAGGATGCAAGGCTCTTTTGCACTGTCGGATCATGTGGCAGATAGACCTGCGCGACTCTTAACAGCCGTCTCGCCTCACTACGGTCTCCCAACTGCTCAAAGGCGAGCGCTGTGCGATAATATATCTTGCCGACCTGCGGGGCGTTAGGGAACCCCAGAAGCGCCTCATCCTCGGGCGCAATAGGGGCGTCGTTCGCACCCGTGGCCTGGCGCATTAACTGGATAGTCCGCATACCCCAGAATTGCAGCTCGTGCCAGTCGCCTAGCTTCAGATAGGCCAGGCACGTGTTAGCAACGAGCTGGAGACGCAGGTTCATGCGCTCGAGCTGTCCATTCTTCCCCGCAAACGGCTCGTCCACCAGCTCCCGCGCGAAGAAGGCCTCGGCGTGCACGTGCCGCTGCCGCCCCTTCACAACGATGTGTATCGCCTCCCAGGCGCGGGTGTACACCTCGAGCGCGGCGCGGACCTCGCCCTTCCGCAGCAACTCGTTTCCCTCGTTCTTCAGCCGCATGCATTCGGCGAGACACTGCTCGGGCGATGCGGGCTCGAGGGCCTGCAGGGCGCGCAACTCGGCGGCGATCTTCGGTTGAGGCTGCGGATCGCCAGTCACGGAGAAGTGTTTCAGACCCTTAACGTCGCCGAAGGGGAGGAGCAGCTTCCGCTGGACCTCGCGACGCACGTGCTTCTCGTCCCAATCGGGTGTGTAAGGGTCGCGCAGGAAGAGCCTGAGCGACAGCCACTTGTTCAGTCCCGGGTGCGAGATGTTCCAGTAGAACCAGGCCTTGGTGAACCCGGGTAGATCGTCGACGAGCATGACGAAGTGGTGCGTGCCGCCCTCGTGGTCGCCGGCTTCAGGCGTCTCGATGGTGACCTGCATGCTGTGCCCCCGGAAGCGGGCTGCGCGCTCGCCCTGCATCAGAATGGGCACATGGCCAACGACATTGACATGTTGCTCGGCCTCGGACCACGGCGTCTCGACGCGCAGGAAGACGTTCAGCGTGCGGAAGATGTCGCGGGCCTCGTAGTAGATCTGTCGGTTGAGCCGAAACAGCGCGAGGGCATCGCGGTAGTCGTAGTCGTTGTATTCATCGGCGTGGAACGTGCGATTGTTGCTGGGGTGTAGGATGATGGTATAGATCTGGTCGCGGATCTCGGGCGGCAGGCTAAGAAGCCCCGTCACTTCTTGTCGGCTGCCCATTGCGCTCCAGACGTTTGGTCAGGTTACATAGGAATTGGATCAGAGGGAAGGTCTCAGGCGCGGGGGACTTCAGAGTCCGGAGGCGTCGGAGTGCTTGAAGATCCCGGGATTTCGATTTAGTTCCACGGTTCTATCTACCTACTTACAACGGCGCGATGGGGTAGATTTATGGGGCACCGGGGTCCCCGTGTGCACCACACCCGTATCATGCATATACGAGACCACCTGCAGGGCTACCTAGAGGATAGTATGCAACAATTGAGGCAAGTGCCCCGTGGACCTATATTGTCTGCGGCTCGTCAATGATATCATTGAAATACATCCTTCGGTTGACATCTCGAGTTTTTTATTATACAAGATCAGGTAAGGATCGCATGGCTGGTTTTGCAAGCACTTTGGCGTATAGTGCCAGTAGAACTAGCGTAGATACTACTCATTAGGTACTTACGGATAGTGCTTAATAACGATGTGGACGTCGGCGATCTTCATGCATTACTACATTAAGACTTTTTTTGTGTTTTTTTATACCTTAGCACTGTTATATTTTACATGCACATGAAATATTTCGTTACATAAAAAATTACCTATTGAACAACAGAAATTAATATAGTTTTTAAACTGTTTTAGTTGCGTATAATAATTTAAAGTAAATACCTATGTGTACCTAGTTAAGTAGAACAGGTGCGGCTGGCGTAGCTTTGCACAGCGTCTAAGGTTTATCTATGCGTAGCATAGATCCAGCGTCAGCTTATAGTTAACTAGTGAATCGTCGGATATTCATAATTTAGATTTCCTCGCTACCGTCGACTTATCTGAGCTGGTTTCTCCCAGCGCCAGCCCCGTTCATAACGAACGAAATCCGAACTAGTTTTAATACTATTTACAACATCTTTATTAGACGTCTTCATGTTAGCAAAGCGACGCCCTATAAAATCCCTACAGTAACCACTTTCAAAGAAGGTGAGTAAAGTTAAATAGAACACTAATTTCAGTCCTCGCTGTAAGGAAGTAGTGGTTTAATCGTTATTATTAAATTGAAATAGATTCGTTTCAAACACAGCCCATTACAAACCTTACATCAGCACCCGTCAACATCACCTCCCAGCATAAGGTGAAGGAAAAGATGAAATAAGATGAAAGAAGTTTGGAAAGTAAAGTATTTCTCTTTGTCCTCACAGTTAACATCTGCTCTCTGCCCCCTGTTCTTGTTACTTCGTTCTCAGGTTAAAGTCATCTCGTACTTTAGTTCTTAATACCTGTCAATGCAGCCACTAACTAGTACGCTGCCTTTTCCTAGAATTGAAGGAATTCGACACTTGACTCGCCATAGATTCGACCACAGAAGGACCAGGGTCTTGAGTGGATTCCTGCTGGTTATCATCAAGCCTCTGAGAATTGATTCCCAATTCGCCAAGCCTCTGATTTGCTACCTGAGTAGAAAAGCTAACTTGGCTGGCGAGTGAGGGGGTGGCGCCATTTTTTCGTTGAGGGAGAGGCATACCATATAAATAGTAGCCTACGTCGCGGTCTAATCGCTTTCCGTTTTTGCTTTTATACTCCAGGCATTTTGCCTCGACTGCTTTTGCTGCCTTTTGCAGGTAACCCCAAAGTTCCCCAATCGCATAGCCAACCATGATTTTCTCGAAAATGCCTACAACCTTCTCTCGCGTGAAGTCGGTGCCGCTCGCCTCGAAGAAGTCATCGAACACGAACTGCAACGGATAGCCGTCGACTATGGAGTGCACAGGAGGGGCTTCGTCGACCTGCCCGTCTTGCACTGTTTTGCGGTACTCCTTGGTCAGACAGGCCCGGTGAACACGGATTTTGATGCCTTTACTTGTTGATACACCCGAGAAAAATCTGACTTTGTCGAAAAAAGTGCGGATGTGCTCCTCGCCAGCTTCTCTGAAAAGCTCATACATGATGTGCAGAGATTGACTAGCATTGTTAAGATTCTGCCCCAAAGCAACTGCATCGTCAGGGCCATTGTCCGAGTTCTTTCCTTCAATCGTCATAAAGTGAAAGACGCGAACCTCCCTCCCCGTTGCTTGTCCTTCATAACAAAACATGCTTCTCATTGCATTGGGGAGCTCTTGCCAACTTTCTCTCTGGAAGATAGCGTATTGGCGAAATGCTAGAGCTAGGTCTGCCTTAGGTTTTGTGAGAAGTCTTGGGTCCCGGTCCCACAAAGCCCTTGACGGCATTGGTGGGCATTTCCAGGTTCTTTCAACGGCAAAATCAAGAACGGGGAAGTGGAAATCCCCTCGGTCGTAAATGAATCGATGCCGGTCAATCATTGACATCATGATTGTGCGCTGAAAGACGGGTTCTAAGGGGTCGTCTTGGGTCTTCTTTAGGTCGAGCTCCCAGGCAAGCTCATGGCGTTTTCTCTCGGGGTGTGCTTCCTTTGTTGTCTTGGGCGAGAGCGAATTGATTTGATGCAGGTATGCATCGCGGCACGATTCTAGTGACACGTTACGCTCCCCGAGCCCTACACGGAAATTTGCCACATCCGATGGGTTGATTCGGCCGCCAGTTGTGCCCATATTAGGATCTGATAGGACTTGCTCGAGGAGCCGGAGCGTTGATTCATCTAGAGGTGACAAATATCCGATATTTTTATAGGAAAAGACTAACGGATCTTCGTTAGAAGAGGTAGAAGATTCTGTATCCAAACTTCCAGACCCGGAGAGATGAGGAGGCAGATACCCGATCTCCTCGTAGTAGGCCAGCCACGGGTCAGCGTCTGAAGAGTCAGGCACTTCAGGGCCTACCTCTTCGCTATTGCCACCAAAGTGATGCAATGAATTTCGCTCTGTTGCCTTGGCCGCTGCTCTCGACGCGCGCCGACCTTCGCGGAGGATCTCTTCTGGATCGTTGCTGGAAGAAAGCTCTGCGCTACCTACTGTGGCTCTTGTACGGGGCCGATCAACTGCAGATCTTCATCGTGACGACGTAATTAGCAATAATGGTCGACAGATCTGATACTAGGAACTTACTCTTTTATAAAACGAGCCATCCCGGACTAGGCTGGTGGAGGGAAAAGAGGTGTTCTGCGGGTTAGCGGGGTAGTTTTTGCTATATGGCCGCATTTCCAGGTTGCCAAATAATACCTACCTACTCGGGGTAGATAGACTGTAGGTAGCGAGCCGTCCCGAAAATGTTTTACCTAAGGTATAAGTAGGTAGTACAGTATGCAATATCACCCTCCAGATGTGGGGCTGTTAGACGGATAGATAATAGAAGACCTCGGAATAGGTTCGAGGCTGTCAAAAGGAGTGGAGACACGATAATCAGAAAAGAAGAAGAAGAAGGGAGCCTACAGCTCCGGGGGAGAAGGTGCACATATATACAGAGGAGTGGAGTGTACCATCATCCCTTATTTCAACAGTCCTAGGGATTACCCTGTTTAAAGTTACCAGTTTCGCGACCTAGGATCACTGTCCTCAGTACGACCTATAACATTACTTGTTTATATTTCTAAGAATCTAATCACGTCTCATCGTATATGGTATACATCTGCATCCAGGAACTAGGAACGCGGCTAACTCATGCAGACGCCTTTAGTTCCTGATGTAGCGCTCGTTGTCCTGCTGGTGAACACACAACTTTTGGATTTCGACCTCGATTTCCATTTCCTGCTACTTGTTTCCTGTTCAGATACCCCCCTGGGTGTTGCGCATCGACGATCACTCTCGACAGTTGCCCAGCCAAATCAATTAACAATTAACCCCAGGTAAGCAACTCTATTGGCTACGGTGGGTCATAGTCTGACTTTCTGCCAATAGGGGAGTGTTGGATTTTGGATCGATAAGTTCGCTGGAATGCTGGTCTCGTGTGATCTCGAAAAGGTGTCTCTGGCCACAGTCTTCAACAACCATGCGTATCGATGTTGTACGCCTGGGTGGATTTTGCGAGGGTGGCTGTGGGGATGATGTAACTGTCCGAAAGACGGGTTCGAGTTCTAGCTCAGCTATTTTTGCCAAGGTTAGCCTCAAGTACCCCACACCACGACGCAAAAGGTACCGATCCTTCAGTTCAGATTGAAGTGGGCCTCTTGGGTGAACCTAAGTTACGCTAAAAGGGCGATTATACTTCGCAACAAGGAAGATGGCCCTTTATGGCGACAGTAAAGAACTGAACGAACCTGTGGATTCCTCGTGGGTTATGCGTCGCGATCGATATCGACGGACTACCTGCGCGAGGATTACCACAATGGGTGGAAGTGCCACAAATAACCCTATGACAGCAACGATAGCTTCAATAGAGAATTCCATTGAGATACGGACTCGCTTATATATTAAGGCTCTGCACTAATTGAGGATATAATAGAGGACAAGTGATAATAGCGAACAGCATGCCTTGTAACCCATGAATGAATGGTAAATATCGAATGAGAAGGGAACAAGGCAAGAATAGGAAAGCAAACCAATCTTCAAGTGTCATTTATAATGCGTGCCTGCTGGGAGATGCAACGCGAGCATGCGACTCCATGCCCCTGTACATAGTGCTTTTTTTATTTTTGACCCAGGGAGGGAGCAGGGAAAAAATAAGTGGGAAAAGGTCCAGGTGGCCCACCTTTTCGCGCCACAATAGCTAGGGACTCCGTAGACAGACCGTAGACTTGTACAGAACCTGTACAGAGTATGCAGGTGCACTTTATCTTACTTTTGAAGCGACGGAGAAGTTACCCAAAAAGGCCAGTTTCATGCATGCTTCAGATCCGACTGGTGACCTGGGATATCTGTGGGCCTCCGCCAAGGAACGGTCGCAATCTTTGATAACACGCAAATTCGAGCCCGCATCCAATCAACTTCTCGTTCGACTCTCAATGTAACCCTTTCGAAAAGCTGTCTTCTATTAGGTCATAGGCTTTGTTGGCGGGAGAGTCGTAACTATGGCATACTTACCTCCCGGGATGAGGGCCGCGGCGTACATAACTAGGTTAATGGGCCTCAAATCTGGGTCTTCGTCATGTTCAATCATTTTGTCTTTCCAGATATCCAGGACAGTCTCGACGCCATCCGTCAACGGCTTCAGTCCTTTCTCGTAACATTTAATTCCCAGGCAAGCGCCGAACTCGCGGAATGTGAGACGATGCAGACGACTCGCGGCAGTTAGTGGTTTAGCAGCAGTAGCTAGGAATTTCTCTTGCGCGATCTCCAAGGCCTGCAAGCTCAGTTTGCGGGACCAAGCGGCATCGCGATCGAAATGCGCCACCCACAGCCCCATGCCTAGATCTAAGGGATCCCCTGAAAGCGACATATCCGCGTGCTCCATGATGCGAGCGTATTGTTCAATCTCAGAGGTCAGCACATCATCTCCATGGACTCCAAAACGTCGCGCCGTATCCCTCAACATGCGAAAGACGGCAAACCCCGTGACATCGTCCAAGTGACCCTTGCTCCCAACAAGCACACGGCGCATGTCGGTCGAGATCTTCCAGACCATAGACTCCCTTCCGTGACGCTCAACTATGAATCGGGGATGTGTCGCCTGCGCTAGCTGCACGGCGAGGACATTCCACCGTGCCTCCCCCGTTGCCCGTGCTAGGACGTCGAGCGCGTACATCCATAGCGTCAGGTAGTGGTGGTACATGCCATCACCGTCGGGGCCGCTTGCCTCAAGTTTGCCGATGCGCAAGCCACCGCGGAGCGGAGCCTCATCAGTGGCCCCGGGTAGACGAGGTTGGGACCCAGGTGGTTCGCGTTCGCGGCCCAGAACCTCGTGGACTGTGTTTGCGAGCCGGCGTGCGAGGTGCAGATACTCAGGACCCTGAGAGCTTTTCTCCCGAGATAAGGTGACGAAATTGATGACGCCGAAGGCGTCCGTCCAGAGATACCGGCCGTGATGGCCACCTGCATTGCCAGGTTCCCATGTGGTGTCTAGCTGTGCGGACAAATCGTAGGGTCCGTAGACTTTTCGCATCGCTGTTTCGAAAAGTGAGACTTTATCGTCCATTTCTGCGAGCTTTATAGATTGAGATGCATAGGTAGATTGGGGTATAAGGATTGATGATGAGTGGAATGGTCGCCGAGTTAGAAGTCTTCGTGTAAGTGGAAGCGACCGATGGATTGATATGGCTTTCAATAGGCTCATCGACATAAGCAAGCGCGACAGGTCTTGTGATACCACCGGAATATTAGGATGATTGTACAACTAGGCTTTTATGTGTAATTTTGCCCGCTCACAGTTCTAGGCCATTTTATTTGGGCATGTTACTTGTTGGTTGCGGTGTGTCTTGATAATAAGGTGTGAGAGGAGTAGTAGTTGGAGAAGTCATGTGCATGACGCAACGATTACACTTAAGAAATAACGTATTGCCTAGTGATCGTCTAATTATTCATAATTTCGAATTACCCAATAATACCGCCTTCTGTAAGATATACCTATGCTTTTATAAACCATGATGCGCGGGCGGCTACTTGTTCAAAACACTCCAGCCGCCATGTTTCGTCCCAACGAAACTAGGCCTCTTTATTACATATGTCGTTTTTAACAGTCTGTTGATCGAGACCTGATTCAGTATATCGGAGGGGATCGGTATCTTGTAGGCATTAGGTCTTTTCTTAAAGTTGAGGTTGGCGAGAATATGGCTAGGGTGGGGCGGGGCGGGGCCGCTCGAAATTAGGAACGCTATGCCAACGCCAAGAATGGCTCCCGCGACGCATGCGATTGTTCTGTCCTTCATCTTTCTCTTGTCGTATTGTAAGAAATGCGAATGTAGTAGTTTTGATGTTGGTTGTGAATTATTCAGGCTAGATTGAGCAGTGTTACTAATCGGGTCCAGTCTGTGTTGTGGTTTGGGGTTTTGATCGGGTTTCGTCGAGATTGGATTTCAAAAAATGGGTAGCAAAGCCTTCTTATTTATACTCCATTATCCTGAGCCTGTAACTGTATCGATTAAAGTCGGCTAGGGTGCCACGGAGGTATGTAGGTTTTAACATGCGTTGTTCAACCTTATCTAAAAGTTTGGAGATGATTTAAAATTCTAATCCAGCACGCACGAAACTCATTTTACTCCTAGTATCATCAATATGGCCAATGGGTGCTGGGAGGTGGAAGGCGGAAGTTTTACGCTATGTTTGGAAGGGGCAGTCCGTACCGTACGCCCCAAACCAAGCCGTCACCGGAAGGAATACTGTACTGAAACCTTCATTCTCGGCCTCGGATCCCGGGAGTACGGAGTTCCAAGGTGGACCCATCTACGTGCTGATTGCAGAAAGTACAAGAGATGCAGCCCCTCGGCTCGTTTGGACTTTGATTCTAATTCGATAGGTGTCTAATATATGCGAGGGGTTCCTGAATCATCCAGAATCGGCCCTGAAACCCTGTAGTAATTTCACGATAGAAAGATGATATGTGGCATTTCTCAAAAGATGACTCAGAAGTTTCCTTTGCCGAGCGAACTACTGACCTAATGCTACTTGAATTCAACGAGAGGGCAAGCGACGGGTAAACTTCCTGGGGAGATCCCTTAACTACCGTTGTATACACCCCCTTTGAGTATCGGTCAAATGTAAATGGAAATCTACCATCTAGCGCCAGCAGTGATAGATGGCTTTATCACAACCGAATAACATAAAGAGATGACACTTTTTGTTGTTCTTAGGAAAATAAGCTTTTAAACTAGTGTTAACCTAATATGAGCTCAATAGACTCTGCGTTCTTATCCCACTCCTCAGCTGCCACCCAACCTACCGCTTTCCGATACGCCACGCCATTCTCCCATTCTATACTAAGAACAAAATAGCAATCTAGTTTCTGAGCTTCTTGATCTTTCCACCACTTCAAATCCCTATCATTCTGAGCCCATCTCATTACTTCATAATTGACACTCGCTCTCGCAATCCATCCTTTGACAACGGCCACCAATTCAAGTTTTTTAGGTTGCTGCTTGGGATCTACGCTTGTACCGTACCACATTGTTCCGATCCCAAGCCCATTGTCGTCCCAGAGCGCAGTATGTCGGTGTTTACCTGGTCTCTGGTGGAGAAACGCCCGGCTAGTTTTGCAGTATAAATATTGCATCTGGTCGAGTTGTTCTCTCCCTCCGGTAAGATAACCTACCTAGTCGCGGACCATCCCCTCACGGATATAGCTAAACTGTACGTAATTACATACAAATTTAAGCGAACTAATATAGTTAAATTAAAAGCGGGGAAAAATCTTAAAAATAATTAATTAATTTTAAAATTTAAAGTATATTAAAATATATTAAATAAATTTTTATTAGTATATTGTATTAAATATTTAATTTAATAAAATTAAGTTTAATAAAATTTAAGTATTAAAATTATTTTATTAACATTTTTATATATATTTTACTAATAAATTTATTATCACTATATTTTTAAAATTATTTTCACTTACTTTAACATTTTATTATATAATATTATTATATAATATTAATATTTTTTTTAATATTTTTAAATAATATTAAATATAATATTTAATAAAATTAATTTTAAAACTTTATATTAAAATTTTTAATTTATATATTTAAATTTATATTAAATATTTTAACTTTTTTTACCTATATAATTTTCTATAATATATATAGTAAAAAATCGTCTTAAAAACTATATATATTTTTACCTTTAAAAAAACTAAACAATTAAATTAAATATTTAATATTTAATTTAAAAAAAATACTATAAGCTAGTAAAAATTAGTTTATTAATTATTAACTTTTAAATAATTTAATTAAAGTTTAAAATTATTTATTAGTTAATTTTAATCGTAAAAATATTAACGATAAATTTATAATGTTAAAAAAAAATTACATAGTTAATAAATTTACTAGTAAAATATATATAAAACTATTAACAATATAATTTTAATATTAAAATTTCGCTAAAATTATTTATATTAAATTAAATATTTAATAAAATATATTAATAAAAGTTTATTTAATTTACTTTAATATACTTTAAATTTTAAAATTAATTAGTTATTTTTAAAATTTTTTCCCGCTTTTAATTTAACTATATTAGTTAGCTTAAATTTGTATGTAATTACGTATAGTATAGCCCTGTCCGTGAGGGGATGGTCCGTAACTAGGTAGGTTATCTTACGTGGAGGCACAGGGATGGGATACTAGAAAAAGTAATTAGGCTCGGAGACGTGAAAGTATACCTATATGTTCTCGTAACGACTTGGGTCAGCGCCGCACATAGTTAAAGTAATACTTGATTGACTAATAAGTAACTTAACTAGTTAAAACAAAATAACGATTTAGAATTACTTGCTTAATCAAAGCAAAGATTTTTATTATTTGTAAGTACTTGTAATTAATTGCAATTAATTTTTTATATTTTTTATTATTTTTTATAAAGTATATTTAACAAGAAATACTTTATACGTACTGTTAGATTTAAGGGGTTAAAATAACGGTTTATATAGCGTAAATTACTTATATACACTTATTTAATATAAGATAAAAAAGTTTTTATAATATAATAAAATATAATAAAAAAATTACTTATAATATTTAATTAAAATCGTTTAATTCTAATAATTAAAAGTTTTATATATATTAATTCTACTTTTAAGGCTAGAATAAACAACTAATTAAGTAATAATAGCGTTATTAGCAAATATAAATATTACGTTAGCGAAGCTAAACAACTATACGTTTTAAAACAAAGAATTTACAGCTAAAGCTATCTTTTTAAACCTTTAAAAGTATTTATAACTTATAAATAAATCTTTATAGCTATAATTACTAAAAAAACCTAAATATAAATATTATTTTAAAAAAATAATTAATAAAGTAACTAAAGCTTAATTAACTACTATTATTATTAAAAATAATATTAATTTTATTAATAAGCTAAACAATTTAGCAGAAATAACAAAGAACGGTAAAAAAACTTATTAAGCCGACTAAAGTAAATATTTTATAAATAAACAAAACTTTAAAATATATTAAAAATACGTTATTAATTTTACTATATAGCTAAACAAATTTATGTTCTATAACTATAAAAAAACTATATTTAAATTTATAAAATTAATTAATAAGTAGTATAATAAGCTCCGAAAATTAAAAAAATACTTAAAAACAATATAGCAATTATAAATAAAAGCTTAGTACTAAGCTTATATAAAAAAAATAAATAAACTTTTAAAGGACTTTAAAGTATAAGCTATAAAGTAAGAGTTAATTATTTTAATAGTTTTTAAATATAATATTTTAAAACTAAAAAATATAAACTATTTAATTATAAATTTTAAGATTTATTTAAATAAAGTTTTTAAAATATAAATTATTATTTTTAAAATAATTTATTAAAATAAAATTATTAGTAATATATTAATATATTAAAAAATCGGAATAAGTTTTTAAAATAAAACTAGCTAAAAAGTTATTATTTATCAACTAGTTAAACAGCTTTATTAAAATATATTTAAAGCTGTTTAATTTAATAAAAAAAACTTTAATTATTTAAAAAATATTACTAATAAAGCAGATTTATTTTTTAAAAATAACTATAATTAGTTATTATTATAAAAATATAATAAAAAACGTAAATATAAAAGAAATAAAAGAAATTTATAAAAGCAACCTTATAATAATTTAAATATTTATAAATTAAAAGCTTAAATTTATAAAAAATATAGTAGCTTTTATTTAATATTTAAATATTAAATTTTTTTTTTAAATATTACGCTAAAAGATTTTTTTTTAAGCTAAATTATATTAAAATTAATAAAAAAAAAATAAAAACAAATAAAAACCTTAAAAAAATTATTAAATATATTTAAAAAAAAAAAAAAACTAAAATAAAGCTAAAATAGTTTAACTAACTAAGCTAAATATTAATATAAGCTTTATTTATTATAAAAACTTTAAAAATAAAAAATACTTATTTATTAAAAAATTTAATAATTTTAAACTTAGAAACTACGCTATATATATTTAATAAAATTAGCAGATTTAATAACCTATAATTATTTATAAAAAAAAACATTATTTACGCTAATAATAACTTTATTATAATTTAAAAATTTAATAATATTAATATTTATATTTAAAGGTTTTAAAAGCTTAAAATTATAAAACTATTTAATATAGCTTATTATTTTAAAATAGTTTATAACTTTGTATTTTTTTAAAATTTTTTAAAATAAAGGTTTTATTAAAATATAAAATTTAAAATTAATATTTTTAAAAAATATAATAAATTAGTTTTTTACTGTTTTTAAAACTAATATAATTAATTTATATTAAAATATTTCCTTTTTTATATTAATAAAAATATTTTTTATATATAAAAAAATAAATTAATTTTAATAATATTATAACTTATATTAAAAGTTAATTTTTATTAGTAATATTTTAAACTTAAATATTTTAAATTTAATATTTTATACTATTTAATAATTTAAGCTAAAAAGGTAAAATTTAAATAGTTTTTAAATAATAAAATATATATAAATAAATATAAACATTATATTATAAAAAAAATATATTAATAAATTAATAAAATATTAAAAAATTAGTTTAAACAATTTAAAATATATTTAATAATAAATTTTTATAATTATAAAAAAAATTATAATTTTAAAAACTTATTAATATTAATTATAAACTAATATTTAAAGTTTAGTTTTAATTATTATTTTAAAAATAAATTAACTTTTATTTTAATTAAAGTTTTTAATAACTTTATTTTATATTTAAAAATATATTATAACTTAAGCGTATATATTTTTAAATATAATAATAAACTTATAAAATATAATAATTTTATTAATTATTTATAAAATAATTATAATATATATTTTAAACTAAATATT
>MU619970.1:0-25890 GCA_025201785.1 Xylaria longipes
TTTAAAATATTTAAATTTAAAATATTATTAATAAAAATTAACTTTTAATATAAATTATAATATTATTAAAACTAGTTTATTTTTTTATATATAAAAAATATTTTAATATAAATTAATTATATTAGTTTTAAAAATAATAAAAAACTAATTTATTATTTTTTTTAAAAATATTAGTTATAAGTTTTATATTTTAATAAAACTTTTAGTTTAAAAGCTTTTAAAAAAATATAAAATTATAAGCTATTTTAAAATAATAAACTATATTAACTAGCTTTATAATTTTAAGCTTTTAAAACCTTTAAATATTAATATTAATATTATTAAATTTTTAAATTATAATAAAATTATTATTAATATAAACAATGTTTTTTTTATAAATAATTATAAATTATTAAATTTATTAAATTTATTAAATATATATAATATAGTTTTTAAGTTTAAAATTATTAAATTTTTTAATAAATAAATATTTTTTATTTTTAAAGTTTTTATAATAAACAAAACTTATATTAATATTTAGCTTAATTACTTAAACTATTTTAGTTTTTTTTTTTTTTTTTTAAATATATTTAATAGTTTTTTTAAAACTTTTATTTATTTTTAAATTTTTTTATATTAATTTTAAATTTTTAATTTATAAATATTTAAATTATTATAAATTTTTTATTATAAATTTTTTTAATTTTTTTTATATTTATATTTTTTATTATATTTTTATAAAAATAATTAATTATAATTATTTTTAAAAAATAAATTTATTTTTTTAATAATATTTTTTAAATAATTAAAATTTTGTTTATTAAATTAAATAACTTTAAATATATTTTAATATAATTATTTAGCTAATTAATAAATAATAACTTTTTAACTAGTTTTATTTTAAAAACTTATTTTAATTCTTTAATATATTAATATATTATTAATAATTTTATTTTAATAAATTATTTTAAAAATAATAATTTATATTTTAAAAACTTTATTTAAATAAATTTTAAAATTTATAATTAAATAATTTATATTTTTTCGTTTTAAAATATTATATTTAAAAACTATTAAAATAATTAACTTTTATTTTATAGCTTATGTTTTAAAGTTTTTTAAAAGTTTATTTTTTTTTTTTATATAAGCTTAATATTAAGCTTTTATTTTTAGTTGTTATATTATTTTTAAATATTTTTTTAATTTTTAAAATTTATTATTTTATTTATTAATTAATTTTATAACTTTAAATATAGTTTTTTTATAGTTATAAAATATAAATTCGTTAAGCTATATAATAAAATTAATAATATATTTTTAATATATTTTAAAGTTTTATTTCTTTATAAAATATTTATTTTAATTAATTTAATAAACTTTTTTATTATTTTTTATTATTTTTATTAAATTATTTAGCTTATTAATAAAATTAATATTATTTTTAATAATAATAACAGCTAATTAAGCTTTAGTTATTTTATTAATTATTTTTTTAAAATAATATTTATATTTAAGTTTTTTTAATAATTATAACTATAAAGATTTATTTATAAGTTATAAATATTTTTAAAGGTTTAAAAAAATAGCTTTAGCTGTAAATCTTTTGTTTTAAAACGTATAGTTATTTAACTTAGCTAATATAATTTTTATATTTATTAATAACGTTATTATTATTTAATTAATTATTTATTTTAACTTTAAAAATAAAATTAATATATATAAAACTTTTAATTATTAAAATTAAACGATTTTAATTAAATATAATATATAATTAATTAATATATTTTATTATATTATAAAACTTTTTTTATTTTATATTAAATAAGTATGTGTGGGTAATCTACGCTATGTGGACCGTTATTTTAACCCCTTAAATCTGACAGGTCGGTCTACGTAGCTAGGTCTCTAGACCACTTGCTAGCCCGTACGCCTAGGTCTTCGTAGGTAGGTCTCTAGACCACTTGCCAGCCCGTACGCGTAGGTTTTCGTAGGTAGGTCTCCAGACCACTTGCCAGCCCGTACCCGTAGGTGCGTAGGTAGGTCTGCCTGCGTAAATAGGTCTTTAGACTAGCCTTGGTGTAAAGAGGTGTGGAGAAGTGTAGAAAAGGTGGCTAGGTGTGGCTAGGTGTGGCGAAGTCTATCGATAAAAAATCTACAACAAGAGCTGCAATCTATATTTCTTATTAAAAATACCCTGTAAAAAATAAAAAAAAATAAGAAAAATTATTTATAATTAATTATTAGTTAATTAAAAATAATAAAAATCTTTATTTTATTTTAAAATAAAATTTAAGCTTTTATTTTATTTTAATTATTTAAACTAAAAGCTTTTTTAACTTAAAAGTAAAAAAGCTTAAGTTTTTAAAACCTTTTATTTAATAAAACCTTTTTTTTTATTACTATTTATTATTTATTAATTATTATTTATTATTTATTAAATATATATAATATTATCATTAATAATTAAAATAATAACTAAAATAATAACTATTTAAAATATAAATAATTTATTAGCTTTTTTTTTTAAACAGCTATAAAAGTTTAATAAAAAAAACAAAAATATACTAGCTATTTTTTAAACGGCCGTATTATTTGTTTAAAAAAAGCGTAAGCAAATCTTTATTAAAAAATAAAAATTAAACCTAAGTAATTAATATAATTTATTTAACTAATTAATAATTATTATTATTATTATTTATATTAAATTTATTTATTAATTATTATATTATTTATATAAATTTTTTTTATATAAATTTAATAATTAATTTATTTTTTATACTAATTATTAATTTAAACTTAATAAATTTAAGTTTATATAAAAATACTTAAAATTAAAACAAGTATAAAATTAAACAAGTTTAAAATAATTAATATATAAATATAAAACTAAACAAGTTTAAAATAATTAATATATAAATATAAAATTAAACAGGTTAAAAATAATTAATATATAAATATAAAATTAAATAAATTAAAAATAATTAATATATAAATATAAAACTAAACAAGTTAAAAATAATTAATATAATTATTACGCGAATAATTTAATAGCTTTTTTTTTTTAAACAGTTATAAAAGCTTAATAAAAAAAACAAAAATATACTAGTTATTTTATAAATAGCTATACTGTTTATTTAAAAAAAAACATAAATAAATTTTTATTAAAAAATAAAAATTAAGCCTAAATAATTAATATTAAAATTTTTAAAATAATTTTTAACTTAAGTATAATTAAAGCTTTTTTAAATACTTTATATAATTAAAACTAAAGCTAGCTATATAAAATAATTTATTAATTATTAACAGATATAAAAATAAAACTTAGCTTATATTTTACTAGCGTTATTTTTTAAAAACTTTTCTAGCTATATAAAATAATTTATAAGCTATAATAAATAATTATTAGTTTTTGTTTTAAATTAATAAAATATATTATAATATTAAAATTTTTAAAATAATTTTTAACTTAAATAAAATTAAAAAAGTTTTATAATAAACATAAACCGCTAGCTATTTTAAAACTAAAATTTTAATAAATATGTTAAATATATTAAAAATAATAAATATATTAAAAATAATAAATATATTAAAAATATTAAATAAAGCAGTTTATATATATATACGGATAAAAAAAAAATTAATAAATATATAATAATAATTATATATTTATTTATATTTAAAACAAAAAATTAATTTATTTATATATATTTATTTAATAATTAATTATTATTTATTTATACTAAAATATTAAATATAACCGCGTATATATAATAAAAGCTAATAATTATAAAAGGGTTTTTTAAATAAAAAAATAAAATTTCTTATTCAAACAACTAAAAATTTCCCAGCTAAAATTTTAAACCAAAAAAACCTTCGTTTTACTTAGTCGTACTTTTTTCGCTAAAAACTTAGGCATTATTTATCAACCAAACAAAATAATATTTTATCTATATAAAACGCTGCGGATAATAACGTAAAGAATCATAAGGGAGAGTGATGTGTAAGCTTACATAACACGTCTTTTAGCCCGGCGGCCTTGGAATTGGAAACGGGAAACGCAAGCTAACACAATATTCACGACAAGATGCTCGAAACCGACTGGGGTTCCGCGGTCCCGGATATTAGGGATAAGCTGGAGGATGCCAAGAGCGATAATGACATCCCGGTTGACACGACCATGGACAATGAAAATTCACCGGGTAAGCCCGAAAACTGCTAGAGGGTCACTTGACGGCTTTCTGAGGTCAACCAATGAGCGAAGCAATGGGCGAAGCAATGTACACTTTTCTCCGCCCACCGTGTGTCTGTCTGCGTCTGCGGGGTTGGATTCTCTCCATTCCAGCAAACGTCAGTTAAGGTTATATTTATAGTCTGCCAAGTGCATTTCCAATTTCCAATCATGATCTGTGATTGTTGCATGAGAATATTCGAACTAGATGACCCCTTTCAAGGGAGTACAGGGCCCATCCCCCATCATGTCAACACTCAGTCGTTTGTGTCATCCATCACAGCCGACTGCCCTATTTGCAGGGCTATCTTGTCCGAACTCGACGAACCGCAGAAGTTGCTTTCGGACCCAAACGTGGCCTCGTCCACAGAGTACTACCGGGACCCTCAAAATATCATAGATATTGTTAATCGCGTGCGGTTTTACTACTTGAACTTTACCTGGAAGTTACAAGGCGTTCCTCAGAATCATCGGCTCCTGATGGTCACGCCGTACAACAGTGAGCAAGCTCAAGATTCTCATTACTAAGCTGACATCATTTAACAATCCCCATAGGAATACGACCATATCTCCCGTATAGCCCTCTGGAAGCCCATCGAGGGTGGGCCAGCCAAACACTCCAAGTAGTTAAAACATGGATGCACAGTTGCCTTGAGGAACACCCAAAATGCCAAGCGTTGCATGCCTGGAGAACCTCTGGTTCAATGTTCCAGCCGAAGCGTCTTGTTGATGTTGGGAATGCTAGCGATACGATGTGGCGACTATTCCTCAGAGAAGAAAACACGATCTTCCCGACTACATATGCGACGCTCAGCCATCGGTGGAGGTCCGATCAACAATTTAAACTTCTCGGCGAGAATCTACAAGTGTATACGAACGGCCAACCACTAAACGTCCTGCCACAAGTGCTCCAAGATGCGATTAAAGTCACCAAATCACTAGAAATTCGATATTTATGGGTTGATTGTCTGTGCATCATTCAGGACTTTTTGCCGGATTGGGAAAGAGAAAGCATTGAGATGCGCAAAATCTATGCGAATTCCATTTGCAATATATCCATTACCGGTTTTGAGGACAACTCAACAGGCTTTCTGGACAAAACGTGCGATTACGTACCCTTGCCATGCCGAGTGCAGCCAAGCTGGGCCAGCGACGTCAATGAGGGTTGGTGTGTCTTGGACCCCTTTTTCTGGTGGGCGCAAGTCACCAAGGCGCCGTTGACAAAGCGCGGTTGGGTTTTCCAAGAGCGCTTCCTGGCACCGAGAGTCATCCACTTCGGACCAGAGCAGCTACTATGGGAATGTGCATCGCTCGACGCGTGCGAGACTTTCCCACGGGGCATACCGGCAGTCGCCCAGTCGCCGCGGCATACTGGCTTTAAAAGACTGGATTTTCTTTTCGAGAACGACGCGCGCGAGACCCTCCCCCCTGAAAACGGCCATCTTCTCTCAATGACCGAAGAAGACCTGCTCTACTCTTGGTGCGAGATCGTCCAGGCATATACACGTACTAGCCTTACAAAACCCAGCGATAAGCTAATCGCTCTAGCAGGCGTGGCGCAACTCATGTCACCCTTGGATGATTCTACCCATGGCACGAGCTCCAAAATGTACCTTGCCGGGTTATTCAAGCAGCATCTGTTACTGATGCTAGAATGGCATTCGGGTAGCAGCCTATTTTCGTTGTCCGAGCCCGCAGGGGTTCGGCCATCCCAATACCGTGCGCCATCGTGGTCATGGGCAAGCATAGATGGACGTGTATTCTACGACTATCTCCCGCGGCGCATCGATGACGATCAACAGTGGAATCGTAAACCAAGCTGGGAGATGTTTATCGAGCGCTTGAATCGTCATACAAACCCTGGAGGCGCCCCGCTCTGTCCGATTCCAAGTAAATGTTTGGACTGGAAACCCTTGGTGTTTGATGTGCAGTCGTATATAACGACAGTCGGCGAATCCCCCTTTGGACAGATCTCCAACGGTAACGTGAAATTGACTGGGCTGCTAATTTTGGCTCGAGATATCATAAGCACATCCTTTAGCAATCCATCATTACGGCCGATACTTCTGTACTTGGACGCTCCCACCACCTCTGAAGAAATCGAACCCGGCACTTTGCTGCTACCCCTTCGATGCATCCAACTTTGCAATCAGAGCGATAACGATCCCTTTTACTGGGTGACGGGTCTTCTTCTAGAGCTTGTGAACGCTGATGCGTCTACTTACCGGCGATGTGGGATGTTGAGTATCTTGTCTACGGATGGAACCCAAGAAATAGGGATCAAGCTTACCAAAGAGCCATTTGCTGCAAAATACTCGGATGATACAAAACTAGAACACATACAGCTCATTTGAATATGTCTCATGGAAATATTCCATATATATAGAGAGCTCAGGAGAGAACTTGCATCCTAGTGATGTCACTTCACTTCCTCTAGATTATTTAACATCTCACTACAATACGCAAGGCAATTAATCTCGACCAATCTTATAGGTGGAAAATACCAGGAGCTGGTGCAAACTGTCACGCGGACTCAAGGAACTTGGTCCAGATCTGAGTCCCTAGGTCTGGCGAATTGCATATTCGTAATTATCATGTAAAATCTGCCCCCTTTCCGAATCGGCTCTTTGTCCGATGTCCATTGAGGTGAGTTTCCTCCAATCTCACGCAATGCTAATTCAAGCTAGCGTCAAGCGAGGTCCTCTGATGATTCGGGCATCAAGCTGTCGATGTGAGATGGATCTGCCGTGGTAGGCGCATTGCACGACGCTGAATCATTAAGACCACCCAGGAAGTCAGAAAATTCAGGATTCCACGGCAGTATTTCTTGAAAGGACTGAACGGTGTGTGCTGGTGGCGCTTCAATGTTTGAATTGTGATGTTGGTCGACAGAAGTCTCAGTATTGAAGGGAAAGAGGGCGGTACCAGCATAGGTATTCGCCGTTGAAAAGCTGCCCGTAGAATTTTCCCAGGATCCAAGTGCACTATCGACGAAGGAGCTCATTGGAGTTGTGCAATCTGCAAATGCTGGTGTGTTATGACGTTGAGATGATATAGAAATGGAAAGCTCGCTTGTCGTCGGCGGTGGCATCGATTCGTTCTGGGATGCAGTCATTTGTGCATTCCAACTATCAAAAATCATATCAAGTCCTCTCGCAAGAACTTCTCGAAGCAGTTGCTCTCTTTCATCTTCGTCAGCCGCACCTATTGGGAGGAGACCGCTATCCCGGATATCTGCAGACAAAATCTCCGGCCCGCGGTTCTGGCAGTGTTCTCGGAACCTTGCACAGCAGTCTCCAAGCCGGCTGTCAATATAGGGAGATACCGGCCGCTGCTTTTCTGGAAATACAATATTCCAAATTCGGAACCACTGTTGCTCTTCAGAGAGCCTCAACTTCGGCTTGCGAGAAAGTTCGGCTTGCTGGTACGGGTGGATGCCGTCGAGTCTTGCTCCCGGTTCTCGGTTACAGGAGCGCTGCATTACATGCAGCTCTTGCGTCGCCACATCTGTGAATAGGAGATAACAGCGCTGACAGTAAAAGCGGGGAGCATGATTTCTCGCCAAGTGTTGCTTTACCCGCGAGATTATTGAGAGCTTCCGGTAAAAACAGGCTCGATGTTTGATCGGGTCGAATTTCCAATATGGACAAGCAAATGACTTCTTCTTTGAGTCGGGTTCATCTCTTCTTTTCTTGGTGTGTTGTCTTTCTGGAATACCGTCATCTTCGTCGTCATCGTCCCTTTGGTTCAATTTCCTTTTCTGCATGGACCTCGGAGCAAGTTGATTGTTCTCAGTTTGATCGACATATGAAAGTCTACCAGAGTTCTCCTGCGATCCGCTTTGAAAACCCGCATCATTTAACTCGGCTGGTTGTTGTGGTGTCGCTCGAATGTTGCATTCTGCAAGCAGCCGGGCGGCGGCATTGTTGACGATATCAGTGAGACCGCTCCCTAATGGTATAGTACCCCTCGCTCCAACTTCGGAAAAACTAGAGAATGACACCAAGTCGGAGTCGGCGGAATTAGAAGACGAATAACGCCCCGTCAGATACTTGTCGTCGTCAACGAGCCGATCATTATTGGTGTGAGGCATTGTGAGACGATCCAAATGACCCTCGTGGCCGGAAGCTTCGTTTTGCTCAACACCTGTACCACAATCCCCAATAATGTGACGTTGATGGGACGCGATATCGACTATTTCACGATCAAGTATATCAACCATAACTCCCAAAGCTGAAGAGTTACGGCAGCCACATTTGTTGTGTGTTGAATTGACACCATGCCAGAGCCACACGCCCGCCTTTCTCTTCACAAACGAAAACACTAACGACCCTACATGAAGGGTTAAGTGCCCATTGTCTGCCTGCAACAGCATGTTGGCACTCGGGTCCGGGAAACCAAAAGGCATCTCAACTCCCGAAAAGCCTTCGGGACGATGAGATGTAGGATATTCACTGACCAAACTTGAGAAGGAGAGGCAACTACAGGCAATTTCCCGAGCTATAAACCAGGGTATTGCGAGAGAACTAGTGGGGGGTGCTGCAGATGCTTCCACAAAGAATACCCGCTGGTTATCTTCGACTAAGGATGGCGTATAGAAGGACGGAGAAATGCAGCGTGATCGAATTCGCAGCGCCGCCTCTAGCCATGCCAATTGCTCGGCATATCGGGCTATCGTATATGCTAGTCCATGAATATTGGCACAGAGATCAGAGTTATCATAGAATAGTTCTATACCACCCTCGTCACCGAAGCTGGCTGCTAGGTTATTAGTATTGTATGCATGAAACAATGGACTGAATGAAATACGGACTTACCTGAAAATTTACTGCCAGAATCTTCATCAATTTCATCCAGCAACCACTGAAACCCATCTAATAAGTTGGTTCCGAGCTCAGGCCATACTCGATATATATACTGCCCAATAGTTGACAATTGTAAGTCTGTGCCTCCTGATGCAATGAGAACGCGAATATTTGCGAGTGACGATGCTCGCTGGGAACCCTTTTCCGTTCCTAGCTCCGCTTTCAAAGACTGCAGCAAATTCCCTCGGAATATGAAAGTCGTCGTGAATGGTTTTGGTGGCTCACTCCTACAGATCTTTCCGGGGCGGTGCGTTCGCAAGATTTGCTAGCGGATCTCATCCATGGCGTTGCTCATATTACCCCAGTTGAGTGCAAGTTGGCTTTTCATCGTATTCAGGAGCCACTTGTAAGCAGAGTGACCCAAAATATCCTTGATATAACTAGAAAGTTCCGGGGTTGACAGAGGCTCGTCGTTCTCGAGGTCATCTACTCCTTCGAAATAGTCTGTCATGTTATTCTCTCCAGTCTGGGGCTTTCCGTCAGTTTTCCCCCAAAGAGACATTTTGTCAACAAGTGACATATCCGGTTCGTCACTCATATTTAGCTTGGACTCATGGTTATCTTCTCCCCCGAGCTTTACCTTCAGGATAGAACTAATTTGACTTTCATAGGAATGAGTTTTTTGCCGTTATAGGAACCGCGAGAATGGTAGGCTTACTTGTGGTGTTTATACACAAAATGCATAATCCTCCAACTTATTCTATCCGACGAACAGCTCCCCAGCCTTATAGCAAAGGCTTTGATAAGTTCCGGCACGGTTTTAATTAGGTGACCATATTGGGACAAATCTGTCTCTGGCCGGACTGTGTTGTAGATATCCTCACATATATGGATAATAGAATGTCGAGCAACTTCTGGAATAGCGAATGTAGAGACGAGAGTGCCTACTTCGGTCAAATCATCGGGGCTGAGTGGAAGCAGCGGAGTTGAGCTATCTTCATGAAGATTACCTGTGCTGTGTATGTTGCTTGATATTTGTTGAGGATCGAGCAGTGATACGTACCCAGAGTCGCCGGAAGGATCGCCTGATATTGGTACAAGATTAAGCAGTGAGTCGCCAACATAGTCGAGGGCAATATTATCCCTGTAATATGCACCATGTGATACTGTTGTTTCTTTCTCCTGGGCAACCTCGGGATAGATGAAAGCTGTTTCAGACAAGGTTGGATCAACAGCGCACAAATTATCGTGGAAGCCTGATTGCTGCTTTCTGGCGAAGGTTTCTTTCCTTTTTCTTGGCGGCTTAGAGCTTAGAGTTACGTGTCCATTATGCGATTCTGTTGCAATGGTATTTTTAACTGAGTCGGCCTTTCTGGTAAGATCTTGGACCGTTGGCGCAGGTATTGTAATTCCGGGATGTTTCACCTCGCAATGCCTTTTAAGTGTAGTAGTGCGGAAAAAGCCGGTTCCATTTACCTTGCTACAACCGGT
Organism: Xylaria longipes; assembly: GCA_025201785.1. Taxonomy (NCBI): domain Eukaryota; kingdom Fungi; phylum Ascomycota; class Sordariomycetes; order Xylariales; family Xylariaceae; genus Xylaria; species Xylaria longipes. The sequence goes on from MU619970.1 coordinate 10,504, forward strand.
AACTTTGCAAGGATAAGGAGACCAGTTATGCTCGCGCTTCATGTGATTAGTATAGTCCGACTGTCGACCAAAGGGTCGATTCTCCTCCTGTTCACGAATGTCCATATCCTTGAAACTAGGATCACGGTAGTAATCGCATTCTGGAAAGTGACACACAGGAATCTGGAGCCTGCGAGTCTGGCGAGGTGGAAATAATATCGCGAGTTGGTTATCGTCCCAATTATGTAAGCCTCGCAGGTGCTGTATAAGGTGGTCCTTTCGCTTGAAGCCAGTCTTGCCCTGGTAAGAGGGACAGTCGGGGCATGGGTGAAGTTGCTCTGCGTTGGTTGGGTCGGTGAACTGATTCATCACGGAAGATGACAGAGCCGAGACATTGTAAGAGTTTTCTCCGAGTTCAATTATCTCATGGGATAGGTCTTGCCGTGGAACAACACGAGACTTCTCTAAATCGTGGAGCTCCCATCGCGAATCTGACCAAGGCAAATTCGTTTCGCCTTGCCTCTGGCTCGCTTCGGTAGGTGACTCGGTGGTTATAGCTAAGCCACTTTGAGAAAGTGCAGATTCCAGATGAACGACAGGTCGAGGAGTAACCCCATTCAAGGACAAAGAATCCTCCATGATGCATGTAAGTTGATGATTGCTGGTCAAGGTGTTACCATTTGGACAGATCAGAGATTGTAAGCTGTGTATGGTGTGCAGTTCGAACAAACGTTGTGTGGACATCTAAGGAGAAGACGCTTGCATTGCAGCCTAGTGATAAGCTGAGCGAATAGCACATTTGTGTTATTGCTGATGATAGGCTCGGCAGTCGCCGACCAACATTAGCCGCACCAATCAATGAGGAATAACACAATGGCGGGCAGTGATATGGCGCCGAGGTCTGTGTTATTCAAGGTTCCTGTTTCGATTTGGGGTTTTGTCAAATACGTGTTGACTTGCCTTAACAATTGCCAACCAACTGTATGCGCAAAATGTCGCGCTATTTAGCTACAAGTAGAGATATATTTGAAGGATGCAATGGCCGGCAATGGGTGTATCAATGATTCCGAACATCAGGCTTTCGCTACACGGTGATATCAACATTCGGGAGCGTCTTGTCTTGCTACAATCCAGAAACTCTCGATCTTAAACAACTTCTCAATTACCAACACAATGTCAGACAAGCCAGGATCCAAGAATGAAAATCCCGAGAAGCACTCGTGAGTTATTTGACTTGCTGTCAGAATGCCATAGGCCAATGTGATTAACACGTCGGACAGCTCTGAGGGCAAGTTAGTGATGCTTAAGAAGTATCTCGAGAGCGATGCTACAATTACCGAGATCCTTGCAGTCAAAACTTCGGTTAACTCTGTCGACGCGTCGACGGCAGAGTCAGTCAAGCAGAAGACTGAATATTTGAAGAAATGGGATGCAGAATGGAAGGCTGCGACGAAGTGAAATACCGTCGACTGGGGCAATTTTAAAGGACCCCAGCTCATCGATATTATTTTGATCGGGAAAATAATACAGGCCGGAATATGGTAGTTACCAAGGATATAAGATTGGGTAGTCTTTATACGTCGAAAAGTCTAAAGCCGAGGGTAGTATCAACAATGCAAGTTTATTTACAATCATTAAATAGACTTGATGGCATAAAGCTTCTTATTATTAAACACTCAACATTGTTGATACTTGAAGATACACCGTCTATCTGACCTTTCTCATTTGTTTATGTGAATTTTCGATGCAAATCATGAAAATGGAACTATAGAAAACAACAATACGGATCTTACTTTGCGGTAGCCCTAAAGATCTAGGTATTGATCCGGTGGAGCTCGTAGACTAAGTCAATTTTCGGCGGTGTCATACGGACCCAAGGGACTGGGACTAGATCTGAACCCCTCGGCGGGATCTACCCTTAAATCTGGCGAACTCCATATTCGTATGCGTGTTCGTATTTTGTAAATAGCCATATGATCGGGTGGCAGAGCCTATGGATAACGAAGGCCTCCCGTCTCCTCCGGTATATGTCTGATTTATCCGAGATAGCGAGAGTAAGAGGAAGCCAGGCAGCTGGCCTAGGGGAAGCTATTCGCATATATAGCCAGGAGTTCGCCCGCCTGGCTGGATACCTAGGAGAATTAGACCTCCAGCCCCCCCTTAATCACATTGATGATTATTAGTTGAATCAAACACTCTTCCAAGCCCTTGAATCAAGCCCTTGTTACACAAACAGAGCTCCACGCAATGCTATTTCAGATGATCCAATCTATATTCGAAGAAAAATCTGTAGAATTACTTATATAGCGTGTTAGCTCTCGGGAATTAGCTTCGCCGCTCCCTTGAACAGAATAGAGCGCCGTATAGACCTTCGAGTGCGCTCTATATCTTCTGGATTGAGACCCGTCGGTGTTCCCTGCGAAGCGAGGCGGGCATATCAAAAGGTGCGTGGTCGGCCAACTCAGATACTAATCCTCAGCCACCGGGTAACGGGAGTATGAGGAGAGTAAGCGAGAACGCATACACCTACGAGTCACCTAACTTCTAGCGGAAATAGATAACCATGCATCGATTCTACATAAAATGCATCACATGCATCATTTCTTTTATTTACTTCTAGGGGTATCAATATAGTACAAATAGAGTTAGATCGTATAATTTTGAGTGGAAATCCTTGAAGAAATGGTTATTTGGTCTTCACCTTGTCCATGCTGGCCTTCGAAAACCAACCGGAGATGATGCCGCTTTCCTGAATTAATTTCCACTCACACCAAAACATGCAGAGGGTAAACCCAGCAAAGCCCACGCCGACATTGGCAACAACCCATAGATCTGGTTTACCGGCGGGGGGTGGGACAGTCCGCTCTACAACGTGCCAGGCAGCCATGGCCAAGTAGAAAAGACCATGGACCAGAAATGTTGCCCATTGAACTGTGGTGTTCTGACCTTTGTGGAAATACGCGCTCATGGAAGTGGGTGGCAGGCCTAACAAGTATGCCCAAAGGAGTGTGAGTACAGCGTAGGGGATGCGTAAATCGACTCGCTGGAGTAATGGGAACATTGTCCAAGCCCCGAGTATATTTGCGAATCCCACCCACGATCTGATTTCTTTACCCAAACCTTGCTTGCCAGCAAGAATGAGTGTCATGGGAAGAAGAGGGAGGAGCACGCTTTTCTCATGAACTTGATAACTAAAAAGGAAGAAGCCCCATGCGGTAGCGGCAAAGGCGTAAGGCAAAAGTTCTTTGCGGGGATGAAAGAAGACGATGGCGCAGGCCGGTGAAATTGCAACAAGAGTTGCCAGTAGAGAAACTCGTTGAAGAAATTCGGTGGGATAGGCACGTAGTTTGACAACCACGTTTGCCGCACACCAGAAGTTGGCGACCTTGTCCTCGAATACACCTCGGGCAAAGGGAAACACTCGGTGTATCATCTGAACTATCTGCTCAACGACCGGGTAATACGCGGCAGTTGTGTCAAGATAGGGAGTAAGGAAGGTGAAAATAGGAAGCGGCGCGTGAAGACCTTCGAGTTCGGGTCGAGAATCGATGCCTCTGCCCGCATCATAGAGCGTGCCTAGAATGAACGGAAGAACCAGAATTGCAAAAGAGACAATGGTCACGGCAGCAATACCAAAGAACCGAGGCAGATTGATGCGAGGGAAAATACTGCTGCCAAGAAGGAAGGCAAAAACAGCGGGAGCGTAATACAAGGCCATCTGCTTGAAGCCAAGGGCGGCAACAAAAAAGATGGACGCCCACATGTACCGACCAGCCAGCATACTAGACATACTAGCGACCACGAAGCCGAGCATAACGGTGTTATACTGGAAGTGGATATGATCGATGAGAATGGCGCCGGGCTGCATCAAGATAGCAACAAGCGCCAGAGAGGCAGGCCACTGTGCCACGCCAAAGAGCCGGCTATACCGCCTGGTAAAGATGACGACGGCGGGGATGTAAATCAGATATTCGGACACGATGACGGTGCTCCTCATGAACACCTTCAGCGTCGGATCGTCGGAGCCCCGCGACGTGTAGAGGGCAAACCACGAGGGGTCGATGAAGGAGCCGATGCGGCCGAGCAGCCAGCTGTGGTACGCCGTGAGGGGCGGGTAGTCGAGCCCCCACCATTGCAGGTCATGGAAATACCACTGGGAGATGGGGAGGTGCGTGGTAATCTCCATCCAGTGTCTCTGAGCCTCGTAGTCGCCGAACATTGGGGGTCTGCCGAGACCTGGGGAGCGAGAGAGTCAGCTTACGGCGCAGTAGATAATGTGTCAATTGAACTGACCAGAATACCCCCACAGACCAGCAGCCCAGCGGAAGAGGCCGGCGGCCATGAGAATCAGCGGCAGGATCTCCCATTGCGAGAGTGAGGTCCGGGCGGGCCACAGGATGGCTTCGAGAGGGAAGGTGGGAGATCGAACGAGGGCTTCAGGCTTGACGTTGACATCGAAGTGCGCCGTTTTCTTCGTCTTGCGCCGGGGCTTGTGCGGCGATGACATGGCCGAGGCAGAGGCCATTGTCACCGTAAACTGGAGGGGACAGCCCAGTTCAAAAGTAGCATGAGAAGGAAACGGAAAGAAGGCGCAATGGCAGATCGTAGCAGCAACGTTCGTGAGGTTTCTCGACGATTGATTGTGCTGAATGTGCCACCTAAATAATAAGGTGTCAGGTCAGTGGAGTGACAATTGGCTACTGCAGGTGGTCCGGGGGGAGCTATTCTTAGCGTCCCTGGTTGTGCTGGGGTCCAGCTTACGGTACCCACACCAAGAGAGTTAGCCTACCATAACCGTGGAGTGATCTCGTAGTAAACATCCTATCATAGCTTATGCTGGCACCAACCTACCCTGTATATATGGGGTAGGTACCTAGGCCCCGGACTCGAACCGCCATTCATTCTACATACCAGTGCCAATCGCCGACGACAATTGTCCTACTAGACTACATCCCACAAGAGAGATAGATGTGCCACCCGGCACTATCTGTCTACTAAGTCTTTGAAACCAAAGAAACCCAATATTAGAAAGCAAGATGCCTTTTCAATTTGCGCTCCCCACTACATCGTCATTCTCCTTCTCCTCGAGCTTTACAAGCGAATCACACCCCTCTCTACCCCTCAACGCCAGCACACATCGAGGCGTAGTAAGAGACGCCTTGAAAAAGTATAAGAGGCTCCCGCCATCATCACGGGCGCCTAATCTGCCCTCGCTAATATCTAACATAACCACTTATCTGCCCTATGTCTTCGCCATTGATGCCGGGCTGGGCCGTGCATCCCAGCAAGGCGAGGAGATCAATGTCGTCCTGACGTCGACGCCTGCCATAGAATGGCGCCCAACCATTTCTGGAAACCCTGTGCCGGGGAGGGAAAACCCCCGGACCAAAGTCCAGTCCTTGGAATATGACATATCCTTTACCTTGTCAACGTTAGGCTATGCCTATTCCTTGCTGGCTCGTGCCTCACTTCATCCGCTCTATGTTACTTCTGGAGCGCCACTGAGCACCCAGGCGCGTACAACCGCCATAACAACTGCTACGAAGCACCTATTAGACGCGGCTTCGGTACATGACTACCTGGCCCGTCGTGCCGAGGCTCTCCCAACGACCCCTCCCTGTGCGGATATCGCACAGGCTACAGCTCGAGCTATGGCCTCTCTAGCTCTCGCAGAGGCCACACTCCTCGCAGTCCTGAAAGACGACCCCTACCCCGCGGTTGTTACCCAAGATCGTAACAATAACGATCGTGAGTGGATGTACAAGGCTCCTGAGATTCCCAAAGTGCGCGCCCATCTATTTGCGCGACTGTGCCTGGCCGCTGCCGATCACGCCGCCCAAGCTTCCTCCCTCTGCCAGCCGCGAAAGGGGGGATGGAAGCTCAATGATGACTTGGTCCGGTACCTGGAAGACTTCAGAAAGACGAGCCGTGCGAAAGCATGTCGATTCTTCGGCATCGATGCCGAGTTATCTGGCCAGACCGGCAATGCGATTGGTTGGTTGCGATGCGGCCTCCAGGAGCTCGGGATCGAGCCGAGAGAGGCCAAAAAGGGGCTGAGTCTCAGCCGCATGAAGAAGGACTGGTCGGAAAGGAGGGAGGACAAAAAGGTCGAAAGAGGCACGAATTGGGGTTCCGACGCCGGTAGACTAGAAGAGATGAGAGTCATCGAGATGCTGGAGGCCAAGTGGATCAAAGTCAACGATACAGTACAACTCCCCGTATTTTTCTCTGATGTGCCGAGTATGAGAGCTAATAATTTTCAGATGCTCACGCAAACGATACCTGCCGGTGCAACGCTCCTGGCAAGTTTGCCCTCGGGTCGGGACATCCACAATATCAAGCCGTATCAGCCGCCGGAGCTCTCGAGGCAATCTCTCGAATCCATGCGCTCTCTTCCTGATCAAGTGGACGATTATGGGGGAGAGCAGCCCAGTTCCGATGACGACGAAAGAACAGTTGTCGAGGCACCTGTGGGTGCGTTTCCCGGCACGTCTGACAATTATCGTAGTGGGAGTGCTAGGTCCTACTATTAGCTCAGGAGTAAACGAGCATGGTGGCAATGGGATGTAACCCGCTGCTCCTGAATGGACTGGAGGGATTCAATGGCTTTTAATTCATGAGTACATCTTCAGCTAGCTTCGGCTAGTCTCATAAGTATTTAGGATCTCCATTCCCTAGACTATTATGGCCGATATACTTCACATGACCCGTAAGTTGTCTGCCCCTAATAATATGCTTCCACTATCCTACCGGTTCAAAACACAATACTTATACAATCCGTAGCGACAAAGCATGCTGAATAAGCCTACCTATGTAGGCTAGATTTAGTTCTTCCCGTTCCCGCGTCCGCCTCTGCGTCCGAAACTAATGCGGAGGCCATCCCTCAGTCGGCGCCTCCACTCCTCCTCTCTCACCTTGCGCAGTGTTTCTTCTAGGGTAGCCTTCATCTCGTGGGGTCCTATAACTATTTTATCCGGGTTAAGAGGACTACAGGACAACGTTAGTATGCGGTCCGACACTGAGGTGGATTGACGGTATTTACCTGTATCGATTTTGCATCGAATTGCAAGCGATATAGCCGACGTATAAAGATAATGTGCTTCCGATCGCGGATATAATGAGATTCGCAGATCTTCTTATTAGTTGCGGCATCGTGTGGTTGGTAAGGATCTTTGGTTGCGATTTCGTTGTTGAGGCGAATAAGTATGGTAGGGAGTTTACTTTGATACCTCATATTGAGGAAGACCTTCAATCTTCTTTTATACATAAGTACTTCTTGAATAAGGTTTAGGTCTGTTGTGAGACGTGGAAAGCGCTGTTGTAACCTAAACTCCGGTTCTTGTCTTCCCCCATATACTTTACTGCCACGGGTTCGCGGCCAAGGCCTCCTCCAACGGGGCCTCAGCAAACCAAGTGTCGATATCCTCTCCGTTCTCGATCTCATCGGTTTCCAACTCCTGAAGCAGGCGGTCACGCTCCTCTACGACCTCACGCACCCACCTCAGCTCAGCGGTATTCCGCCTCGCAAGCGCCAGCGCAGCCTCACGCGCACGACCACGCAGGCGGCGCTCCTTCTCGTCCATCAGCTCCTCGCTGATAGCGTGTTCCTCACGGACGTGATGACAGTACGCCTCAAGCTCGCTGTCCGTCCAGCTCTTCCAGGCCTTAAAGCCCTCGTCCATCTTGACCTTGAGATCGCGCAGCGCGACGCACATCTTCTCCTCGCCGCCCTTTCGGGCTCCCCAGAACGCCTGCAGTTTCGCCGCGTACTGCTCCTCGATCTGCCGCTCCTCGGCCACGCGCGCGACGTACTCGGCCCGGAACTTCTCCTTACGCTTGGCGATCCTCGCCTCGACCTTCGCGCGCTGCAGCTCCCGCTCCAGCTCGTGCATCTCCAAGAACCGCCGGACTATCTCCTCGGTCTTCTGCGCGAGCTGCCGCTCGCGCTTCTCGTGGTGTCGCGCGACCATGGCGTGTTGCGTGACGTGGAGCTCGGCGAACGTCGCACGCAGATCCTCGAACTTCAGCGTGACGGCCCGCCGCCGCTCGCCCTCGCGGCGGATGCGCTCCTCGAGCTCCGCCCGCCGGCGTTCCTCGGCGAGCCGCGCCTGCTCCTGGCGGAGGAGCTCGGCCTTCAGGGCCTCCTCGCGCTCGAACTCCTCGACGAGTCGGATGGCCTCCTGGATCGCGGCATCTTCCGCCGCCTCCTTGTCGAGACGCTTCTGCCGCCTGCTCGCGGCGTGCTCCTTGAGGAGGGCTAGCTGCGTCATCGTGCACGCGCACGTCCGCCAGCGCGCCCCGCAGACGTAGCAGAATTCGGCACCGCACCGACATGTCATGTGCTGGCACGCCTCGCGATGCTCGACGTAGGCGTGGCACCCGTAGCAGCGCTTCCACCCTTCTTCCTCGGCGAGCTCGTTGGTACGCAGCATGTCCTTATCTTGGGGGCACACGTCGCCCTCGTGCTGCGCGTTGCGGCAGAATGTGCATGTGTGGTGGCCGTCGGCACACCGCGCGAGGTTTTGCGCTGGGGTGATGTTTTCAGGCGAGATGAACAGGCTGCACTCCGGCTGGCTGCAGTATATCCGGTCGGCCATCGGCACGTTCCATTCTCGCGCCCGATCGCGATATTCGTTCCCCTGCTCTGCGTCGACGTTGGCAAGAATAATGCTCTCGGGGATATTATTCAAACAGCATTTCGGCGGCCAATGCTGCTCATTCTGGCAGGCGGAAGCAATGAGACGACGGAAGCAGGGAGTGCAGTAGTTATGACACGGTGCTCTGACGGTATCTTTCGGGTCGAAGTCGTCTAGACATGAGACGCACTCACTGAGGTATGGTAAGTTTTGCTACGTCGTAGTGGAAATTGAGTTGGTGGACTCGACTTACACTTCGGGCTCTGGTGTAGAGGAGCCAGGACTCGTAGTACCCTCTCCCGTCGATTTCTTGATAAGATCTAAGACGAAACGCTTCCTCGCCGAGTGTGTCATGAATTCAGTTGTAGATGAAGACGTTAGAAGTCTATTACGGGCGGCCCCAGCCGCACTAGACTCTCCGCGCTCTGGACCGCTGTTCAACTTTCGGAACAGACCCATCAAGGTCCGCTTTCTCGGCCGTTTTGGTAGCTCGATTGGGAAGCCTCCGGTGCTGGCTGCCCCCAAGACATCTTGCTCCGGAGTTACAGGTTGGTGTGGTTCGTTAGGTTGACCCAAGTCTTCATGTAACGGGTCGTCGCTTTCGGGTTGCCTTGCTTCCTCGTTTTCTTGGCTAGCCGCTTCTTCTTGTTTTCGTCTCGCTTCTTCTGCCGCCAATTTCTGTTCCTCTTCCTCGAGTATCCGGGCTTTTATCTTATCGATGGAGTCTTGAATGATTTGCATGACCATATCCGACTCTATATCTCCAGTATATATCAAACCTTCGGGTGGTTCATATTCTGTCCAGTCGACCATGAACGCATCGGAAGATGTTTTTGAAGCCGCGATAATCTCACTGATGTCCAGTGTAGTAGCCTTCCCCTTCCCCTTCCCTTCCACGCTCATAACCCCTTCAATGTCTGGCTCCTGAACCGATGCATCGTGTGCATCTGGGAGGTCCTCCGTGACGGAGGGAGCATGTTCGATGATCAGCATACGGGTACGTCGATAGTTGACGAATGCGCCTCCGATCGCTTAATACAGGGTTTATGGCGTCAGTAAGTAGACAAGGTTGAGAATCACCAATGATCAATCTCTGGGCAGGGTCCCGAAGTTTTGACGCGCGCAGTGGTTAACAACCGAGCGTACAGTTTCTCCCAAGTATCAGAATAAGTTGGAATCTCGTTTTATTAGTGTAATAGAGAAATACGTCCGGCGTTGCTACGAAGAACGACGTACGAGAGAATAATAAAATGATAAAACAGAAGGGAAGACTAGCTAGCCTATGGTACGATGACATGGAATTTCTAATGACTTGTTGAAGACGATGGTGAGGTTGACTCTGCTCTGCGAGTTCGCCTGCGACGCGGGGTGCTTCCGTCGTTCAGCCCCGATCACCGAACACCATGTTCGTCGCGTCGGTGCTGCACGCGATGCCCAAAGGGAATAAGAGGCGATCTTGCACAGTGGAGTTCATCCACATATACGTGCAACAAGTTGGCCAACTCTGGGCTAATGAGCTCGACAGAAAGGCACAGCAAGCTCAGCTGCTCGGGGCTGAGCGAGATCATCATGTTAGTCCCCGATGAGGGGGAAGGGAAGAGAAGAGAGGCTGTGTCAGGCGCCGGAATTAGCCGCCCTTCGCTGCCATCTCTGTTCTGGAACTATACTATTCTAAGGAAGACGCTAACCGTGGTAGGAAATTTGTCTGGGTTAGCGCAGCTATGGCTCCACTGTTATGGGTTTATAAGGAGTTTATAAGGAATTACACCAAGTTCGCTTACCGAGCTCGATGCCCTTTAACAACTGTCGCGGTAAAGATGAAACACGTGGGCATATTTATACAGGCTATAGCGAATCGTCCAAAGCGGCCAAGATGTCCAGCATGCAAGAATGCCTGAGTTAGGCGCCGCAGAGGATGTTCAAGCCATCAGGCACGGTGCGTTCACAGTGTATATATACTATCTCACACCACATACAAAAATGATGTAGAAACTGTGAGTATTATCTTCCCTTTTCTATTCTTGCTCTTCTAGAACATATTTCTCTGCATGAAACCTGACACCGATGGTAGAACCCGTCTGTATGTTATGGAAAACTCGTCTTATGAACTCTGTGGTTGATAAACCACCCAAGTCCCCAATTACGTGTATTTACCCAGAAATCTTCAGCTAAATAGTATCTAACTGGTGTAGGAATGGTAAAGGAAATTTGACCAAAAGGAATACGCAATTGAGGTTAAGAAGTATTAGTTCCTCACACTTCCACACAGCATTCTATCACATTCATTTTACCGTTCAGGCTTGGAGGTAAAGCTTCGTATTATAGTTTATTCTGTCCCGAACCGTGTGCACATTGGAAGACATCCTGTAGATATACTGTACCAATTGCCTCAATAAAAAGAGCCCACATAATCCACAACCCCAACCGCTGAGATGATTCAACATAAAACAATATCGTGATAACAAGGACAAGGGAGAATACTCGTATCCACGATATTAATATTCTATGGAATTAAGGGAGCCTTGGAAATCTTAGCCCCTTTTTGATCTAAGTGGGAGATCTACATCCACATTAGTTGAGCTTGATATCTTATAGAATTCGGGCAAGGCTAATCCTACTGCTAAGCTTATCGAAATCGGCCACTGTTGCGGGAACAACAGGACCGTCAGGTTTGCTGGCGTTGGCGTTTTTCATGCGTGCAACATCGTTGTCAAAACTGCTATTTTACTAGTTAGTCTCGTTGAATTCGAAAGAAATACATGTTTCCTACCGAGCAGCAATGTGTGTCTGTATCATACGGGCTCTGGTTCTGTGCCTAAGTCTTTGGATTTCATGGGTAAGTTCAGCCAGCCGCTGCTCGATTTTATGGTCAAGGTCGGCCTGCTGCTGCTGGATCTGATCAACTTCATTCCAGAGTTGTTTCACGCGGTCGGCCTGCCACTGCTGGATTTTATGGTGAAGGTCGGTCGGCCACTGCTGTATTTTACGGTGAAGGTCGGCCTGCTGCTGCTGGATCTTATCATTTTCATCCAAGAATTGTTCCACGGGGTCGGCCTGCCGCTCGAGATGATCTGCTGGCAGCCAATGGTCGGCTGCTGTAGCGACAAGGTCTGGCCGAGGCGTAGATGGCTTAGAGGCCATGTTGACGGTTAGGTTCAAGTGCGATGGCTTTAATATTGACAACTGGTACAGACACCAATCTCGTCGTGGATGAGGAATAATGGACTCAGGTAAGGAAAAGAAGGCAAGTACAATACAAGGTTTCAATGGCCATTTATATAGCCAGAGTGGTTGCCCTGTATTCGCGAAGTCAAAGTCACTGTGTGGCGGAACAAACAGTGGTGTTAATCCACTGTCTGATTTAAGGGTATATATTGCGCCAATCTGCTAATTTAGCCATCCAGGTAGTATGCAGGGTTCGGTATGCTTTCCCGTTTTCCACCCTAACACCTAGCAGGCTCACTGATTTTATATAGCATGTATTGGGCGTACCCGGAAGTACCTAGTTGGGTTTGATATGCTCCTTTTAGAAATGGATGTTTTGAACCCCTAGGTATATGATCTTTAGGTAACCGATTCGCCTTTCCATTAGGTATATAATTTATCATTTATATGACTAAGCTTTATACGTGTGGGCCTTTCGTACCTCTGTAGCCTTGCTAAACTATTCATGTTCCAAAATATTACATGTCGTGTAGTTCAAATGGGTGACGGATTGGAGGAACCTTATAAGCGCGCATCAAAATATTTAGCCTTGTGAAGCTTCAGCATGGCTACCCAACAACAGCCGCGAATCACCAGGAGCCAACGGTTTAGAGCACCGGCTAAGAATGGTAGTAACCTACTCACTGTGGGATTAATCACGTTAACTATGGCAATACATGGTCTATATAATAGTCACAGCTAGTCCTATCAAACGCGCTGATGATCTCCGCCGATTTATTTTTGGGCTCGACTGCCCGCCCTTCTTTGCTTTCCTACAAGCAATCGCCCACTACTTGCAATGCGTTTCCCTCTTAAAAACCCAGCAAAAGGAAAACGAACGAGTTTACAACTCAGACGCTGTGTCTAACTCTTTTGTCTGTCTGAAAATTGCCCTCTTCGCTAGTTCTGCGGCTCCTCTGGCTGCACTGAATTCAGGTTGTTGGTCAACAATCTCCGGCTGGCCACCAAGAACGTTATCTACAACTTCCCGTAAAACCCCCCTGAACCTTGGCTTCCCCGTCGTATCTCCGAATACTAGGACTATTGAGATATTTCTTTGGACTGGACTATCTACTACGGGAGACTGAAGCATATGTTGTACCGCTTCCCAGTAAGACTCTTGATGCCTCGCGTCATATCCTAGGCGCAAATTCTCCAACGTCGGTGTTTCTTCGAGGTAGTACGCATTCGAAACATGTGCTTGACTAGTAGTTAAACTGGTATGCGTGTACGAGACAGCTAACGCGAACTGAGACGGAATATGAAACTCTTCTTCCTCGCACGCCGCAGCATCTCTGTAATCTCTGCAGAGGCCTAGGCCGTTGCCCGCGTACGCTGCGATGCTCGCGTGGATGGGCCGGAAGTTGGAGAAGGGGAAGAATTCCAGGTAGGCTAAGGACAAATACTCAAAGGCATCGTGGAGGTCTTCGCCGTACAGAGCGGCGAGATGAGGGATGGATATGGCTGCTGCTGAGACGGGCTCGCCGACGAATTCCGAAGCTTGATCTCGCAGGGCGTGGATCATATTGCCGAGTGTACCTACATCTCCGGAGGAAGGAATACCGAGTCTCTTACGGGTGTTCCGCACTGTACGGCGGGGACTATCGCGAATCGCTTCTCCGACGTCTTGATAAGGTTGACTTACTTCGTGGTTAGAGAAGTGAGTAGGAAAGAGTGTTATGGGGGTGGCATACTGCAAATGTTGTGAGGAAGGGAGAGATAATCGGAGCATCATCTCCCGGTACGCTCCATCGCCCTCGACTCTAGCAATCGATTGAATGGAGCCGTTAGGATAGGAGACGGCAACCGTCCTGAAGTCTGGTCAGATCCTGTACGGCTCGGTGCAATAGGCGGAACGTACGCATATGAGGGGCTTAAGTCAAAACCGATGCCGAAGTTATGGGTGATTGAGAGATGATGCTGTTTTTCCGGGAGAGACAGCAGCAGGACCCATGCCACAAAGGCGAAGAGCAATATGGCCCCAAAGTAACGAGCGGCTTTTAGTAGCTTCATCTTTCGTCGAACCGACCTGGACTCGGGGATGGTAGCGGTCTGGGGTTGGTCCGGCGAGGAAGATTCAAAGTCGACTGGCCCTGTCGACACCTGGAGATAGGTGATGCCTGGGAAAGAATCGAGACAGAACTGACTGGTAGTATTGGGTTCTCTGTCTGTACAATCTTGAAGGCGCTGCGCCACCTTCAAGTTGTTTCAGCCTACCAACATTGAAACCAGCATGAATGTTAAGGTAGCCTTGTGGCGGCCTTAAAGCTTACCTATTGTTGAATATTACCTACATTATACCAGGAGGAGGTCCGGGTAAGAGCAGAGTGGAGCCCGAATGTTCCGAATACGGCCGAGTGGGTTATATTTTTAGTACAGCAGCCGCCGGCACCCACCCTCCGCAACACCCCCAGCCCTACTAAAGACACCAGCAGGGCAGAATCATAACCCCTTTTTATGCAAGAAAAAATCGATTCTTCTAACGACGGCAGTATTGTAGTTCTAGGAATTCTTGATCTTAAGTTTTAGTCTTTTCTCGACCAGGGTTGACCTCCAAGGGGTAGTCGAAATGACATCCAATATTAGACTGAGCAACAACACGACAGATGGAAGCTCCCCGTTATTCTCGCAGGTGGGGTTAATTCTGGATAGATGAAAGCAAAATAATAACCCTTGAAGGGAAAGGGGATTCTGCCCGGCCCCCATGTTCTTCTAACATGAGTTCAAGGGTTGTGCCTCGCCACATGAACCTGGCCATAGGCAAGAAATGCAACTTCACTCTCTCCTCTTCTATTATAAGCTAACATAGATGCGAGGTAAATGGCCGAGGAATAAGGCTGTAGGATGAGGGATGCGGCGTAGGATGAGAGTAGCGATGAAGTGAAACACCTTCATATGCCCCCAAAATGAAACCATGATGAGGTCCGTGAGAATACATAAGTAATATTCTGGGCAAGGGCATCGCTTAGTTCCACTACCTTTGAGTTGTCTAGATGGATCTTCAGTTCTTTGGCATCTAGGCATTCAAGATGTCTGTCTCTACCAAGTGTCTCGTGCTCGTCCTGTTGCCTATAGCTCTCGGAAGTCCCATGAATAATATCCGCTCCTTTCTGACCTCCAGAAGCCCTCAAAATCCAAATCCAATCAATGAACGAGACAACAGCTTCGTATGGGCCTCTGTAGGAGACTCATGGGCAGCTGGCGTGTCCTACAGCCCGACGCAGCATACTGATTATGACGAAGACAAGAACGGTTGTCATCGCTGGAATGAGTCCTATGGCCCTATTATGGAACGAAACACAACTTGGACGACCGGCCTTCAGACGTTCAATTTTGCTGCTTGTATGCTAACCTCTCCACATTCGTCCCATTAAATTATGTTTCGGATATTCTTATAATTACCTTCTAACCCCTGGAATTTTCTAACACATGACCATGCAGGCTCAGGCGCCATCCTCGCCAATATCGTAGCCCAGGGTTGGTAATTAGTTTGATACTAATTAGTATACTAATTAGTATACTAAACTAATTAGTTTAGTTTAGTATTAGTATGGATTTTTTAGCATTA
>MU619971.1:0-25648 GCA_025201785.1 Xylaria longipes
TATAAATAAATTTAGCTTATTATAAACTTAATTTTATTAAAGTTTTAAATATTATTATTATAAATATTATATTATATTTTTACGCGTATATAACGTTTAAACTATACGTTAATAATTTTTAAATTTTCGTATAATATTTTTTAATAATTATAAACACGTATAAACTATATTTTAAGCTTTTTATAATAATTACTAAAGTTATAAACCTAATATTTACTAATTAAAAATACGTTATATAAGTTATAAAAAAGATTAGCTATATTTTTTATAATAATATAAGTAAAAAAATATCCTCGCTTATTTAAATTAAAAATATATTTAAAAAAAACATTTTTTTTAATTAAATTAAGTTTATATATATTAGCGTAGGTTTTATCGCGTATAATATATCCGTTTATCCTGTTTTATAATATTGCGCGAAAAATTTCGTAAATTTTAAAAGCGTGTTAAATACTAATTTTTTTATATAATTAAATAGCTTAAATAGCTAATAAAATTCTAGCTTTTTTAGTTTTTCGAAATATTGTTTTATTATAAAATTATAAAATAATTAAACAAAAATATACACGTTAATTAAAAAAATAGCCAACTTATTTATATAGTTAACTCGCTTATAAATTACGTTAATATTTATTTATTATAAATATATTAAAAAGAATATTTTATTTTATTATTATAAAAGTATATTTATAGTTTTATATAATAAATTTTAAATTTATATATTAATTATAAGCTAAAGAAAAAAAATAGCTTTAAAGGCTTTAATTCTTAATAATAAACTATTTAAATAATTTATACTTAAATATATATATAAATAAGCTATAACATTAGCTATATATTAGCTATATATATTATATTTATATATACGGGCTAACTTATTACTTTTAAAGCTGCTAGCTATAACTACTTTTTTAACTTTTTTTATTATAATAAATTAAATATAAAACATTAATAAATAACTATTATATAAAAAGTTTAATTATTATAGCTATTATTTATAAAATATATATAATTTTTATAAAGTAATAAACTATAAACTTTTATTTTATACGTAATAAAGCTATATATTTTATATTTATAACGTGTATAATATATATAAAATCTTTTTTTATAAATAACCTAGCTATTTACTTTTTTAATATTTAAAAAACTATATTAATAAAAAATTTGTTACTACTTTTAATATAGTTAAACTAATTAAATTTTTTAAAATAAACTTAATAAAAATAATATTATTAATTTTAATTTTATTTAAGTTTATAAATATAACTTTAATTATTTAATTTATATATTTATTTAAAACTATTTTTAAAATAAAAAAAGAATTAATAAAAATATTATATTTATTAAAAAACGTTTTATAATTATTAACTTTAACTTATAACTTATTAAAAATAACAATATATAAATTTTAAATATATAAAATATTAAATTATATTAAAATATTTATATTTTAATTATTTTTTTTAAATTATAAAAAATATATATATTATATTATTAATTTTTATCTTTATTAATTTAAATTTATATAATATTTTTATAACTTTATTAAAATTATTATAAATTTAATTAAATATTAATATAATTATTATAAAATTTTATTTATTAAACTTTTTATTTAAACTTTTTATATATATAAATAAACTTAGCTTTATTTAATTTAATTATAGTATTATTAATATATAATTTATTTTTAAATAAAAATAACTATATATTAAATTTAACTAAGCTAGTTAAAAAAAAAGAATTTAAATAAAATAAAATAAAGCTTTTATATAAAAATAGTAGTAATATAATTATTTAAAATAGTTTAGAGTTAAGCGATTTTATTTATATAGTTTTAACAGATTAAAATAATTTTAACTACGAAATAATTTAAAAATTTATTTTTAATATTTTAAATAATTGTTTAAATAAAGTTTTAAATATATTAAATAATAAGCTTGGTTTAAAATTAAGCTATTTAAAAATATATAACTATAAATTAAAATAAAATAATTTTAAGTATAAAAGTAAATATAAATAATGAAAAAATATTAAATAATAAAAAAATATTAAATAATAAAAAAATATTAAATAAAATGTTAATAATAAATAAATAATAAAATTAAACGAATTATTTATAAATTTAAAATAATATATTTATAAGTTTAAAAAAGAATTTTTTATAGTAAAATTAAAATATTTATACTATAAAATATATATAAAAGAAATATTAAAAAAAAAGATTTATTATAAATAAAACGCTGTTAATTAAAAAAAACCTAAGTAATATAAATAATTTTTTATAAAATTGCTTATAAGTTTTTAAAAACAATTATTAGTTATTTTATATAAAAATATATAAATAAATTAACTTTAAATGTTTTACTTTATTATTTAAAAAAATTAAAAAAAGATTTATAATAAATTAATTATTAATAACGTTAAAAAAAGCTTATAATTATTATTAAAATATATTTATAGTTTTATATAATAAATTTTAAATTAATATATTAATTATAAGCTAAAAAAAAAAAAACCTTAAAGGTTTTAATTTTTAATAATAAACTATTTAAATAATTTATACTTAAATATATATATAAATAAGCTATAACACTAGCTATATATTAGCTATATATATTATATTTATATATATAAGCTAACCTATTATTATTAAAGCTGTTAGCTATAATTATTATATATAAAAAATTTAAAGTTTTTATTTTTTATTTTTTATATATTTATTATAATAATTTAAAAATTATGTTAATACTATAATTATTAAAGATATATTTATTATTATTTTATTTTATATTTTTAAAATATTTAAATATTTATTTAAAAATATAGTTTTTAATAGTTTTTATATAATTTAAAGTTAATATAAAATTAAATATTAAAAATATTTATTAAATTATTAAAATTTATATAAAATAATTCTGTTTTTTTTAAAGTTTATAATTTAATTTTAAACTAAATAAAATTTATTATAATATTTTAAATTTATAAATTAAAGTTTTTAATAATAATTATAAAAAATATTTAATTATAAAGGTTTAAAAAATATTATAAAAATATATTTATAGTTTTATATAATAAATTTTAAATTTATATATTAATTATAAGCTAAAGAAAAAAAATAACCTCGGGGGCTTTAATCTTTAATAATAAGCTATTTAAATAATTTATATTTAAATATATATATAAATAAGCTATAATACTAGCTATAACCTAGCTATATATATTATATTTATATATACGGGCTAACTATTTATTATTAAAGCTGTTAGCCGTAACTACCCCTTTAGCTTTTTTTACTATAAAAAATTAAATATAAAAAATTAATAAACTATTATTATATAAAAAGCTTAATTATTATAACTTTTATTTATAAAACGTATATAGTTTTTATAAAACAATAAATTATAAACTTTTATTTTATACGTAATAAAATTATATTTTTTATAATAATAATTATTTTAACGTTTTTAATTTTTTTTATATATAAAATTAAATACTATTTAACTTTTTAATATTTAAATAAATATAATATTAAAAAAATTAACTAGGTTAATATTTATAAATTCTTTTAAAGCTAATTTAATAAATATAATATTATTAATTTTAATTTTGTTAAAGTTTATAATTATAGTATTTTTAAAATAATTAGTTTAGTTATAATTTTAATTATTTAGTTTATATTTTTACTTAAAACTATTTTTAAAATAAAATAAAAAGTATATAAAAATATTATATTTATTAAAAAACGTTTTATAATTATTAATTTTAGTTTATAATTTATTAAATATAACCGCGCGTAAATTTTAAATATTAAAAATATTAAATTATATTATAATATTTATATTTTAAAATATTTTTTTTTAAATTATAAAAAATATATATATTATATTAAATATTTTTTTTATTAATTTAAGTTTATATAACGTTTTTATAATTTTATTAAAATTATTTTAAATTTAATTAAATATTAATATAATTAAATATTAATATAATTATAATAAAGTTTTATTTATTAAGTTTTATATATATAAAAACAAGTTTTATAATTTATTAAACTTTTAATTTAAACTTTTTATATATATAAATAAACTTAGCTTTATTTAAACTAATTATATTATTATTAATATATAAATTACTTTTAAATAAAAGTAGCTATATAATAAATTTAACTAAGCTAGATAAAAAGTTTTTTTAAACAAAATAAAATAAAGTTTTTATATAAAAATAATAATAATATAACTATTTAAAGTAGCTTAAAACTAAACGATTTTATTAATATAGTTTTAGCGGATTAAAACAATTTTAACCGTAAATTAGTTCGAGAAGCTATTTTTAATATTTTAAACAGCTATTTAAATAAAGTTTTAAATATATTAAATAATAAACTTAGCTTATAACTAAACTATTAAAAAAATATAACTATAAATTAAAATAAAATAGTTTTTAGTATAAAATTAAATGTTTTATATTTTTAAATATAAAAGCGGAAATAATAAGTTAAAATTAAAAATAAATAAAAGGCTATAAAAAAAGTCCAAGCAAAAAGTTAGCTAAACTATTTATAGAATTTAAAAGGATATATTTATAAGTTAAAATATATATAATTTATATAAAAAGTATATTATAAAATATTTAAAAAAAAATAAACTAATTAAAAAGTTAATTATAAACAAAAAGCTATAAAAGTTTTAAAATAAAAAGTAAAAATAGCTATAAAAAATAGCTATTATATAAACTTTTATAAAATTATTTATAAGCTTTTAAAAATTATAATTAATTGTTTTATATAAAAATATATAAATAAATTAACTTTAAATGTTTTATTTTATTAATAAAAATTGTTTAATAAAAAAATATAATAAGTTAATTGCTAGTAATATTTAAAAAAGCTTATAATTATTATAAAAATATATTCGCGGTTTTATATAATAAATTTTAAATTTATATATTAATTATAAGCTAAAAAGAAAAAAATAGCTTTAAAAGTTTTAATTATTAACAATAAACTATTTAAATAATTTATATTTAAATATATATATAAATAAGATATAACACTAGCTATAACCTAGCTATATATACTATATTTATATATATAAGCTAACTATTTACTACTAAAGCTGCTAGCTATAATTAAAAATAAAAATATAATAAAACAAACTTTAATATAAAGTTAATTAAGTTTTAAAGTTGTTTTAATATAAAGTATTTATAAATTATATTTTTTTTATTTTTTAATATATTTATAATAGTTATATTATTTTTAATTTTTATAAAATATTAATTTTTAATGTTTTAATTTATAATAATAGTTTTAAAAATATTAAAAAGTATTTTTAGTTTTATAATTATAATTTTAATAAAAAAACTATTAACTTTTTTAATTTTATATTTTAAATGATTATTTAAAAAAAATAATCTTTTTATAAAAATTAATATATTTAATAAATATAATTAAATTAATAAATAATATTTAAATATTTAAGTTTTTTAGCGAAAAAAGTATAACTAAATAAAATAAAGGTTTTTTTATTTTAAAATTTTAGCTAGGAAATCTTTATTCGTTTAAATAAAAAATTTTACTTGTTTATTTAAAAAACCCCTTTATAATTATCAGCTTTTATTATATATACGTAGCTATATCTAGTATTTTAATATAAATAAATATATAATTATTATTATATATTTACTATCTTTTTTTTATTTTTTTATTTATATATATATATAAACTATTTTATTTAATATTTTTAATATTTTTAATATTTTTAATATATTTAATATATTTATTTAAGTTTTAGTTTTATAATAGTTAACAGCTTATATTTATTATAAAACTTTTTAATTTTATTTAACTTAAAAATTATTATAGTTATAGCTAGCAGCTTTAATAATAATAGGTTAGCTTATATATATAAGTGTAGTATATATAGCTAGTGTTATAGCTTACTTATATATATATTTAAATATAAATTATTTAAATAGCTTATTATTAAAAATTAAAGCCTTTAAAGCTACTTTTTTTTTTAGCTTATAATTAATATATAAATTTAAAATTTACTGTATAAAACCGCGAATATACTTTTATAATAATTATAAGCTTTTTTAAACATTATTAATAATTAATTTATTATATTTTCTTTTTATAAAACAACTTTTATTAATAAAATAAAATACTTAAAACTAATTTATTTATATATTTTTATATAAAATAACTAATTATAGTTTTTAAAAGCTTGTAAATAATTTTATAAAAGTTTATATAATAACTACTTTTTATAGCGATTTTTATTTTTTGTTTTAAAACTTTTATAATTTTTTAGTTATAATTCAATTTTTAATCGGTTTATTTTTTATATATAAATACTTTATAGTATATTTTTTTTATAAATTATATATATTTTAAACTTATAAATATATCCTTTTAAATTCTATAAATAATTTAGCTAACTTTTTGCTTGGACTTTTTTTTATAGCTTTTTATTTATTTTTAATTTTAACTTATTATTTCCGTTTTTATATTTAAAAATATAAAACGTTTAATTTTATACTAAAAACTATTTTATTTTAATTTATAATTATATTTTTTTAATAGTTTAATTATAAACTAAGTTTATTATTTAATATATTTAAAACTTTATTTAAATAACTGTTTAAAATATTAAAGTTTTTATTTTAAAAATTATTAAAAAATATAAAAATATAAACTATTATTAAATAATAAATTATATTAAATAACTTTATAATTTTAAACTTTTAAAACTTTTAAATATAAATATTATTATTATTAAATTTATAAATTAAAAAAAAACTATTATTAATATAAATAACGTTTTTATTTATAATTAATCAAAAATTATTAAAATTATTAATTTTAAAATTATTAAGTTTTTTAATAAATAAATATTTTTTATTTTTAAAATATTTATAATTAAAAAACTTATATTAATATTAAATTTAATTATTTAAATTATTTTAAATTTATATTATGTTTTTTTTTTAAATATATTTAATAATTTTTTAAAACTTTTATTTAATTTAATTTTTATTTTTATTTATTTTAAAATAATTTAATTTAAAAATTTCTTTTTAAAAATAATATTTAAAAATTAAATAAAACCTATTTTAATGTTTATAAAAATATAATATAAAACTGTTTTATATAAGCTTTATTATTATTTAAATAAAAAAATATTTATATTTATTTATATAAATAATATTATTATAATTTATAAAAAAAACTAAAAAACTTTTATTTAAAAAGCTATAAAACAGCTTAAATAAACTTATTAAATGATTAATAATAATAATTTTTTATAGTTTTTTTAAAATCAAAACTTTTAAGCTAAAAAATATAATTTCTTTAATTATATATATAGCTATAATTACTTAGCTTAATATAGCTTTTAATATTTTAAAACTTTTATAATTTCTTTTAAATTTAAAACTTTAATATTATAAATTAATAAATTAATTATTTAAATATTTTAATTAAACTTAATATTATATTTTATAATTTAAATATAATAATAATTTTAAAGTTATTAATAATATATTTTTTATAAACATATATAATAAAATTATTTAAAAAAATAATTAAATAATAAATAAATAAATAAAATATAATAACTATTTTTATTATTAAAGTTAAATTATTAACGTTAGCTTAAACTATTAAAAAAACTATATTTATAAACTATTTTATTTAAAAATTAAAAATTATTATAAATTATTAATATATTATTATTTAATATAATAATTAATAAATAATTACATTTATTATAAAAAAAAATAATTTTATAAATATAACTTTATTATATAAATATTTATAATTATTAGTTTTATTAAAAAATTAAAAAAATATTTTATAAATAATTTATATA
This sequence comes from Xylaria longipes, assembly GCA_025201785.1. Taxonomy (NCBI): domain Eukaryota; kingdom Fungi; phylum Ascomycota; class Sordariomycetes; order Xylariales; family Xylariaceae; genus Xylaria; species Xylaria longipes. The sequence goes on from MU619971.1 coordinate 7,881, forward strand.
TTAATAAATAATATAATTATTAATAAGCTAATAAAAGCTTTTAATTAAAATAAATAAAATTAATTAATTAAAGTTTATAAGTATTTATAAATATTATTTTTATAAAAATTTAAATAATAAAAAATATTGAAATTTAAAAGCTTTAAAAAACTTATTTTTAAAAAATAAATTAAACTATTTAAAATAAAACATAAATATATATATTTTGTTTATTATTTAAAGCTTTTATTTTAGCTTATTTTATACTTTTTTTTAAATATTATAATAATTAAGATTAATTTTATTATTTTTAATATTTATTTTATATAAAGCTTTATTTATATAAGCTTTTTTTAAAAAAAAGTTTATTAAATTTAAAGGGTTAAAAAAACGGTTTATATAACGTAAATTACTTATATATACTTATTTAATATAAAATAAAAGAATTTTTATAATATAATAAAATATATTAATCAATCAATCATTACAGTCAATTAAAATCGCTTAATTCTAACAGTACCTCCTTCGCTAAAAACTCAGGCAATAGGTTTGTCTTGTTAGTAGGTGGTAGATGGTAGGTCGGTTGGATTGAAACTCGACCCTTATCATTAGTGCTGTCATACCTAGCCGTTAGCAGCAGACAGTTGAACGCGATACTCAATAGAGAACAGAATCAGAATCAGATAGCAAGGTAGGATCCTCAATGTCGCATTGTTACCCCAAGATAGGCACATGTGTTGTCCAACTGAAAAGATAAACTGATCCCCCGCATCCGCATCTCTGGGACCAAATGAGTTGTTCGGTCGCCTGAGACCGCTCAATGAAATCGCGGAGATGAGGCTAGAACAGGGGAGTCGTCACATGTGCGCGAAAAGTATGGTTTCTCCGGAGCGGAATTAGCTACCTCCATTTCCACTATTCTGGGCAGTACTCTGGGAAATCCTGGTACTTCGGATCCCGGCGCGTATCCTCGGGAACAATAGGTTGTCTTTCGCGCCCGATCTGAAGATATATCATCTCAAGCATCAAATTCACAGATTCGCGCCAGAGAGGATGCTAAGATAGGAGTTTATCATTGGGGCCGCCCCACGAAAGGCCGCAGTGTTGTATGCCGCAGGCTACATTATGTAGACCAATTTGGTATTCGAGATCACTAGTTCTTCGATGGCCGAGTAGGACAAATGTCGATCTGGAAGGGGGATCAAGATACGACCCCCTGCTGCTTCTCCTCTGTGAATCTCCGCAGAAGACGATTCTCTCCCGGTTTGTAAGGATATCCTGCCTCTGTACGCGCCAAGTCGTTGATCCAACGACGGTTCCCGGCCAGCCTCTTATCGCCGCCAGTGAGCTTGGCAGCGAGGTAGTACCAACAGAGGGCATTGCCAACCGTGCCGACCTCATCGCTGACGCCCGTTGCCGCCGCGAAGCTCATCTTCTCCCACTGGTGGTGGTTACCGCAGATTTCTACGAGGTGTTGCGCGACGGCTTCGTAGTCTTCCGGATCCACTAGGAATACATTCTCCTTGTCTTTCACCTGTATAGGGATAACCGGCCTGCCGGCGTGCAGCGCCTCGGATACTTTCACCTCGAATCCTTCCCGCGTTAAGAGCTGCAGGACCACGCAGGCGCTTGAGATAAGGGCGTTAAGGAGCTGCTCGTTGGCTTGCAGACGCATGATGCTAATGTCGGCGAAAAGCTCGGGATACTTCTCCTCGATCTGGTTCAGCGCTTCGTCAAACACGATTCCCGCGTCGGGATCGTCGATCGAACTGTTTCCGGCTCTAGTGCACGTTGTTAGACCACCTGCAAAAAAAAAAAAAACATTGCGGTGGCTGCTCATGACGGGTGAATTACATGATTAGTTGGGGAATATATAGTTTGCTAATGCCGGCCTCGTGGGCGCGCTTGCGGAACTCTGCATATGCGTCTAATACAGTAGGGATCCCCTTCGCCGGGTCGAATCGGGCGACCTGGACGATATAACCCCCTGACGACAGTGAGCTGTGGACTGAGTTACGGGTCAAAGAGTCTTACGCTCGGGATATAGGAAACTCGTCCTCCAAGTCCTAAGTATTAGATTCGTATCTCTCTATAGGTGCGAGGTGTGTTGCTCACATCTGATGGGAAATGCACTCTCGGTTGTACAAGTTGAGGTAATAGCCAGTGGCCCACTTACTAAGAGGCTTGTTCAAACCATCAAGCCTTCATGCGGTAAGCAAAAAACTTCTTTATCTAGATGGGAAACGGTGCTCGCTTACCAGTCTGTAGTCGCGGGCATGTACGCGACCATCTCTCTAGGTATTTCCTTAGGGACGAATTCGGGGATAGGATGGGAAATGAACAAGTCCGAGCGGCGAATCGCTTTCCATAGGAATTCCCATGCCTCTTTTGCGGCGAGCCTTCTTCTATCAAGTCGCTGCGGATTTGAATGTGGGATCGGTAGATTACGGGTCTATCAGGGGTGAGGTTCTTGATTAGAGGAATCAATGTCGGCATCTGCGGGTTGTCGACCTAGTCACCCGCCTGTTAGTCTATGCCAATCGAAGAAGTGAGAGAATCGACTCCAGACTGAAAAGTATGTTTGTAGCTGTCGCCAGCTTACCACAATAATATGTGCGCCACCTTCTTCAACGGCACAAAGGGGGCCCCCGGGAGAAAGCCAGTAAGTTTGAGCATTATGGGTTATCCAGTCGGTTATCACATCTTGCTCGTCTTTGGTTAACCGTTTGCCAGGTTTAATGACGCCTTGCAGAATATTATGCATATCTTTTGTGCTTCGAAAAACCCCCGGCCGTGGTTTAGGTACTATAAGGGTTAGTTGATATCGCCGTGCTTTGAGTCGAGGGAGCATCTTCTGGATCCCGGAAAGATATGAAAAGGAAGGGGGCGGGAATCGGCACATTAGTTACAGGGGCAATCACGTACCATACCCGTATGGACTCCACTTCGTCACATACCTAAGCAGGAGTGGTTACTAACCCTTAGTATGGGTTTTTTATTAGCAAATAACTAGTATATTAGCAAATAATTACTAGTACTTTTAAATAAATAAAGGTGTTACTAGAATAAAAGTAGCTTTTATTACCTATAATATATAGTTAATATTATATTTTTTTTACATTATAAAAGTTACTTAAATTATTATATTTAAAAAATTTGCTAAGTTAGCTAATCTCACGTTTACTATATTAAATCTATATATAAAACGTATTAATGTGTAAAAGTGTTAAAGTATGTAGATTAATAGTAGTGATCTAGAGTAGTGATCTAGAGTAGTGATTTAAAGTGGTGATTTAAAGTGGTGATTTAAAGTGGTAACAGGATTTAAGGTAGTAGTGGTTGGTTAAATAACTAGCTGTAATTACATCTTTAGCAAATTTAATATTTTTATACCTAATATATTTAGTTACAGCAGAAGTACATTTATTTAGTTATAATTTATATAATAGATTAAGTACTTTTGTTTTTGCTAATATACTGGTCATTTGCTAATAAAAGACCCATACTAAGGGTCAGTGACCACTCCTGCTTAGGTATGTGACGAAGTGGAGTCCATACGGGTACCAGTTCAGATCAACCCCTAAGAAACCCGAGAAGCGACGCACTTCGACATCCTCAAAGTTCGTCTACCACTTTTATTGAAGAATCTTTAGAATCTCTGGTTAAGGTAGCACCGATAGAAACTAATATCATCTAGAACAGGAGACTCGTACTCGCGACATTGGTGAAAACAATAAGGATATGACTTGCATCATCACTCACAGGCGTGTCGCATGACTATAACCGCTAGAGTCAGTAATTACTCTTTTAAGCAGTTCTAGAACTCTCGAAACATGCTCCCGAAACATACTCCTGAGTCATTTCGGAAGCTCTCAAGTTACTAGAGAGGGAAGAAAAATGACTCCAGGGATTACTCGCGGGCCACTCCTCCGCCCTGCGGAGTTGAACTGAAGAATGCGATTCTGGTCTTGTTCGTCTTTAGCATCATAGCGTACTTCATCATGGTAGTCCAGGTGGCTTCGCCGCAAAGCTCTCGGTGGTCCTCTAACGTAACCAAATTGGCCCTGAATGCCGAATCGCTCATCACCGCGCCACGAAAACCCACTTGTAGTATTGGGGTTAGAGAAGGCCCGAAGAACCTTTGCCATCCTTTTTGTTATCACTCTCACCCGACTATCGAGGTTTGGAACCTGTTGCTTACATGACTTCGACGTGCGAGGTTAGTAATTGCTCTGATGGTTGAGATTCTTAATGGGTTCCTAAGGCTGTGAAGTCGAATTATGATTCTAGACTAGGAATGACACGGACCGTGTGATCATAGCAACAATCCTGGGAGAGAAAAAAAAAACCCCCCCACCGCATTTCCTTGCCATCGAATCCGCCTGCTCGTCGACATTCCTCTCAATTCAATAGCGCTCCCTCTCACTACTATGCGCGATCGCGAGGGGAACGACATCGAGATCCAGCCAGAGGCGGGAGCAGAGTTTGGGGCTTAGCTCTACGAGCCGCCGAGGCACAGCGGCCCCGACGAACTTGGCATTATTCTCGTGCTCGTACTGGCGCGTGGCGGCGACAATGAACTCGACAATCAGATCCTGCTTCGACCGAACGCTCTTCGATAACGGTAGATGCTCAATCGTGAAGTCGATCAGGTACGTGTGATCGTGGAAGGCCATCGATACTAACATTTCATTTTCGGTTACGGTGTAGGCTATACTGATGAAGAGCGGCTTTTTAGAGGGGAGAATGTAAAGTCAGCTGGCTTCGAGGGAGCTTGTTTGGGGTTGCGAGCATCATACGGTGTGTGAGGGCGCGAACTGGCTGTGATGCTCTGTCAGCGGACTCCAGTGGTGCTTTGTCCGCGACGCGCTCGCGAAGAAACCTGCCCTGCGATCTTGTGACGACATTTTTCGTGTATAGCTTCAGCATAAGATTTTCTAAAGGAGAAGCTGGTGTCGGCTGGTAGAGTCTTATAAAAACAGAGCAAAACACACAATTTCTTCCCCGCCTCTAATCTTGCAATACAATCGGAGAAGACAAAGCCGAGAATATATAGATATCGAGGTATCGAAGCATCAGATTATTCATTCGTCGGCTCATCTACTCCCCGACATTACCTGTGATGTATTATGTATGTCACGATGACGCAAGCGGTTGAGCTATTGATATGTAGCTCCCCTGCAGGGATGACAATCACGTCTGCGGCGTGGTATCTCAGACCAGAAAGCTGTATCTCCAAGAAGGCGGCTTTGAATCCCGCCTGGGAGACTTTAAAGCATGCGATCGACAATGAGTGCGCAACATCCAATAATAACACGTAGATGAAGGCGCATGTGGTGTCGTTGGTGCTAAATTGGGTTTATCCTCGTCATGAATGGCTAGAAGCGTCGCCCCTCGTCGGATCATCATCTTTCTCGTTAGTTACTCTGGCATGAAAGAGAGGAAAGAACTTAAACGTTTGTGAGTGCATTTCCTAGTAGAGTAAACTTATTCATAGCCATCGCACCTTACCATAGCTGAAGCTTACGCGCTAGGAGTGGTCTTACAACGTGATCATACACTCGTGAAGCTTCAGGAACGTATAGAAGGGCCAATTCGATCGAAATCTCATCATTAATAGATGCCAGCATCCCGTGCTAACGTTTTAGACAGTGCTATGGTGCATAAAAAACGTACATGGTCGATGGTGCCCAGTGCTGTCAACTCAGAACTGTAGCTGAGATGTCAAACAAGTTAAACCCTATCATAAAGTCGTTACCATATCCTGTACGCTCACTTCTTGTCGTCCTTGTCTTTACCACTCTCCTGATTGTTATCACCTTCCGAATCGGATTTCCCCTTCTCCTGCTTGTTTTCTCCTTCTGAATCAGACCTTCCCTTCTGCTTCTCTTTCTGTTCGGCCTCTTCGTGTTCTTCTTGTTTCCTTTTCTCGGCCGCCTCCTCTTGCTTCTTTACTTTTTGTATCTCTTTCTGCTCTAGATCTTGCCATTTCGCGGTATATTCCTCCTCATCGCGTCGTTGATGGAATTTCTCGCCTAGCCCCGTGAGCCGGGGGCTTGCGTCTCCGACTTTGGCTCGCCCAATCAAGCTGATGACGATAGCGACACCGACGACGGCAGTCAGTGCGAAGCGGTAGGTGCTATACCAAGCCGGGGCCCAACCACGGACCGTAGCCCGCGCGTCGGCAAAATACAGCGCCACAAAGGCGGCGAACTGCCCAGTCAGCGCAAATTCAACCGGCAGAAATAGAGTCGGCCAGGCCACTATGGGGGCCATGACCCCTATTCCGTATCGAAACTTGGTACGCGCCTCGTCGGGCACTTTCGCAGCATATTCCAGACCCCAGTGCACAGCGCCCAGAAAGCTAATAATGATGGCGCCGTAGCCCAGCTGGATGGGCTCAAGCGTGGCCAGTAACTGGCTCGCCGACTCTGGGGAGATCATGATGTTGTTGGCAAAGGCGGAAGATGTCGGCCATGGGCTATTGAGAACCCACGCGAGGTAAACGGTGGATATGGAGGTCCCGAGATACGGCAGGGTCCCAGCGAGACCGAGAAAGTAGGGTTCCTTGGGGACGTCGGCAAGGGAGAATGTTGCCTTGACGGTTTCCTATGGAGCCGTATACGTTAGCCTGGGGAATGAGCAGAGCAGGACGTCTGGGAACAGGCAATGCCCACCAAATCATCTGAAACGCCCTTCTGGACGTGGCGTGCGTGATCGGGCGGGTCTGGCTCGTACACGTGGCGAACACTTGATTCTGTCGATACCGACTCTGGGTGGGGAGTGAGCTTGCGCCGAGCAATCTTCTTGTCCTCCTCGGGGTCGATGCCTAGCTGAAGGCCGTTGGGAGACTTGGTTGCGAAGGAAGTCTGCCGCGCAATCAAAGGGAAGCGTGCAGAAACTGCCTTTGGAACTCGGCGTGTCGTTGCTACGACATGTCGTCGATTTGGCGCGGCCGTGTGCAAACGCGGAAATGATGATATGGGCCGCTTTGACACGGAAACGACTCTTGAGGAGGCTTGTAGGGCGGGTCTGGTGCTGCCCACACGGATCATGATGGCGGGCGGGGGAGTTTACGGCTTTGGGGACAACCAGCTCTGTGGTTTATTTGGTGTGCAGCGGCTGGTACGATAGAAACGAGTTTACGATAGCTTGGCAAGGACGAGCATGTAAATAAATATTGAGGAGGGGAATGTGGTGATACAAGCGTCGGATGATATTAGGATTGGGATAAAATGTGTGCTGGCGGTTGCAATTGCTGGCTCAACTATCTATGTGGATAGGCCGAGTTGGCGTTGAAATCCAGGTACCGTTTCTTTCTTTGATATATGCCGTAAACTGTACGACGGCAGAGACGGCACTGCCGGGACGCGACTGTGTTCTCGTTCTCACCTATCGTCATAACCATCACCACCACAGCCCGGTAGCTCTTGAAGCTTGATGTTGGTCAGGTCGTGCAATGACGTAATGTTCCCACTGTATATCCGAAACGCGCTCTTGGAATTTACGTAGGTGTGCCCCACCTTAGCGCCCATCTCCGGCCCTTTATTCGTATAAGTAGGTACTGTACTAAAACCCGCTAGGTGTAGTAAATAATAAATTAACGGTAAATTAACGGTTTAAAATTTTCAATGTTTAGCTTAAAATAAATACTTAAAATTTTATTAATAAACATAAATAATTTAAAAATTTTAAATGTTTAAGCTTATTATATTTTATAGTTAAAAGTTTATTATTTATAAAATAAATATAGTTTATATAATTAAATAATAATATTTAATATTATTTTAAAATAAATATAAAAAATAAATATTTTTATTAAAAAATTTAAAAAATAAAAAGTTTAAATAAAATAAAATAAAGTTAGTTTTTTTATAATAAAATAATTATATATTTTATTAATTTAAACTTTTTAAATTAGTTTAATTATTTTTTATTAAAAATAAAGCTATTTAGCTACTTAGCTACTTAGCTACCTAGCTACTTGCTTAGCTACTTGTTTAGCTACTTGTTTAGCTACTTGCTTAGCTATCTGCTTAGCTACCTGCCTAGCTACTTAAGGGGGCTATAAGCCTTTTTAACCGGGCGGGAGAGGGGGGGTTAAGGGGGGTAGGGCCTAAGCACCCCTTTTTACGTAAAAGAAAAAGGGGGAGAGGCCGAAGGCCTTCCCCTCCCTTATATATTTACCCGTAGCTATATAAGTGGCTAAGTAAGTAGCTAAGTAAATAAATAGTTAATAAAAGCAGAAAAGCTTCGGCTTTTTTTGCTTACCTGCTTTAAAGGTTATAGCGTAAGCTTAAGTATTAAAACAAATATATTATATAATTAATTATTATATTATAATTAATTATTTATAGCTATAATTATTTTATATTATAATTATTTTATTATATAATTATTTTATTATATAGTTATTTTATTATAATTATTTTATTATAATTTATTATAAATAAAAATTATAATATAAAATAAAATTAAATTATTAAATTAAATTAATTAATTTAATTAATTATTTAATCATTTATTTTATAAAATAATAAAAGCTATTATATTATTTAAATAAAAATAAAAATAAAGCTATTATAATTTTTATATAATAATAACTTATATATAGTTATAAATATATAAATATATAAAGTTAAAACAATTATATAAATTATATAAGCTATATAAACTATATAAGCTATATAACGTAGTTTATAAACAAGCGGGTTATTTAAACAAGCAGGCTATTTTTTTTTATATAAAAATGTTTATAAATTTTTAAATAATTTTTAAATAAAAATATGTTTTAAATAACTTATTTAATAATAAATTTATGCTTAAAATTCTTTTATTATTATTTTTATAAATAGGTTTAATTAATTATAATATATTAAATAGATTATATAAAAATATATAAAATAAGTTTTATATTATTTAGCGAATAATAGCCGAAGTAATTAAAGTTTTATATATTTATAATTTTTATGAATTTAAATAATAAAGGTTTAAAAAACAAAGTATATATATATAACTATATAGTTTTATACTTTAATTACTTAATTATAAAAGCTTTATATAATTATTTAAGTATTTTAATTTAATTTATATTTAAATAAATTATATAAAAATAATTATTTTAAATTTTTAAATTATTTAATTTTATTTTAGTTTATTTAATATATTTAATGTTTTAAATATAAAAACTATAAATTTTATTTATTATATTTACTTTATTAAAAAAAATTATAAAACCTTATAAAAATATTATTAAACTTTTTATTTATTAAGCTATTTAAAACTTATTTGTTTATATTTTTATTACTTTGAATTAAAAAATTATATTAAAATAAAGTTTATACTTTTATATATTTTTTTATAAAAAAATATTACTTTTATAAATAGCCCGCTTTTTTAAATAACTTGTTTGTTTATAAACCACGTTAAATTAATTATAATTTTAAAAACTATAAAGTTTTTAAACATTTAATTAATATAAACGTTTAAATTATTTAAACTATTTAATTTTATTAATATTAAAAAATTTAAACGTTTATTTATATAAACTATTAATTTATTATTAAAATTTTATTAATTATTAATTAATGGTTTATTATATTTAATAAGCTTTAATAAAATAATTATTTATTATTTATAGCTATAATTTATAGCTTAAAATAACATAAACTTATAATATAACTATTTTTATAAAATATTTACTTATTTATTTATTTAAATATTTATATAAACTTTATTTTATTATATATTTAAATAATAATAATTATTAACTTTTAATATAAGCTTTTAAATATTATAATATAATTTATAAATAAGTTATATATTTAAATAAGTTGTGTATTTTTTTTATTATTATAAAAGTATATTCGCGGTTTTATATAGTAAATTTTAAATTTATATATTAATTATAAGCTAAAGAAAAAAAATAGTTTTAAAAGCTTTAATCTTTAATAATAAGCTATTTAAACAATTTATAAATAAGTATATATATAAATAAGCTATAATATTAGCTATAACCTAGCTATATATATTATATTTTATATACGGGCTAACTATTTATTATTAAAACTGCTAGCTATAACTACTTTTTTAGTTTTTTTTATTATAAAAAATTAAATATAAAACGTTAATAAATTATTATTATATAAAAAGCTTAATTATTATAACTTTTATTTTTAAAACGTATATAATTTTTATAAAATAATAAACTATAAACTTTTATTTTATACGTAGTAAAGCTATATTTTTTATAATAATAGTTATTTTAACGTTTTTATTTTTTTTTATGTATAAAATTAAATATTATTTAGTTTTTTAATATTTAAATAAATATAATATTAAAAAAATTAACGAAGTTAACGTTTATAAACTTTTTTAAAACTAATTTAATAAATATAATATTATTAATTTTAATTTTGCTTAGGTTTATAAATATAATATTTTTAAAATAATTAATTTAGTTATAATTTTAGTTATTTAGTTTATATTTTTGTTTAAAACTATTTTTAAAATAAAATAAAAATTAATAAAAATATTATATTTATTAAAACATATTTTATAATTATTAATTTTAGTTTATAATTTATTAAAAATAATTATATGTAAATTTTAAATATAAAAAATATTAAATTATATTAAAATATTTATATTTTAGTTATTTTTTTTTTAAATTATAAAAAATATATATATTATATTATTATTTTTTATTTTTATTAATTTAAATTTATATAATATTTTTATAACTTTATTAAAATTATTATAAATTTAATTAAATATTAATATAATTATAATAAAGTTTTATATATTAAGTTTTATATATATAAAAATAAGTTTAATAATTTATTAAACTTTTTATTTAAATTTTTTATATATATAAATAAACTTAGCTTTATTTAAGCTAATTATATTATTATTAATATATAATTTATTTTTAAATAAAAATAACTATATATTAAATTTAACTAAATTAAAAAAAATAAAAAAAAATAAAAAAAAATAAAGCTTTTATAAAAAAATAATAATAATATAATTATTTAAAATAGTTTAAAATTAAATAATTTTATTTATATAGTTTTAGCGGATTAAAATAATATTAGCTATAAATTAGTTTAAAAAGTTATTTTTAACGTTTTAAATAACTGTTTAAATAAAATTTTAAATATATTAAATAATAAACTTAGTTTATAATTAAATTATTAAAAGAAATATAACTATAAGTTAAAATAAAATAATTTTTAGTATAAAATTAAACGTTTTATATTTTAAAATATAAAAATAAAAATAATAAATTAAAATTAAAAATAAGTAAAAAATTATAAAAAAAGGTTTAAATATAAAATTAATTAAACTATTTATAAAATTTAAAAAAATATATTTATAAGTTTAAAATATATATAATTTATATAAAAAATATATTATAAAGTATTTTTTTAAAAAAAAAAAAAACTAATCGAAAAATTAAATATAAATAAAAAGCTATAAAAGTTTTAAAACAAAAAGTAAAAATAGTTATAAAAAATAGTTATTATATAAACTTTTATAAAAATATTTATAAACTTTTAAAAACTATAATTAATTATTTTATATAAAAATATATAAATAAATTAGGTTTAAATATTTTATTTTATTAATAAAAATTATTTAATAAAAAAAAATATAATAAATTAGTTGTTAATAATATTTAAAAAAGCTTATAATTATTATAAAAATATATTTATAGTTTTATATAGTAAAGGTTATAGCTAGCAGCCTTAGTAGTAAATAGTTAGCTTATATATATAAATATAATATATATAGCTAAGTTATAGCTAGTATTATAGCTTACTTATATATATATTTATTTATAAATTATTTAAATAGTTTATTGTTAAAGATTAAAGCCCCTGAAGTTATTTTTTTTCTTTAGCTTATAATTAATATATAAATTTAAAATTTATTATATAAAACCGCGAATATATTTTTATAATAATTATAAACTTTTTTAAATATTATTAATAATTAATTTATTATATTTTTTTTTATTAAATAATTTTTACTAATAAAATAAAATATTTAAAGCTAGTTTATTTATATATTTTTATATAAAATAGTTAATTATAGGTTTTAAAAGCTTATAAACGTTTTTATAAAAGTTTATATAATAGCTATTTTTTATAACTATTTTTACTTTTTATTTTAAAGCTTTTATAGCTTTTTATTTATATTTAACTTTTTAATTAGTTTATTTAATTTTTTTTTTAAAATATTTTATAGTATACTTTTTATATAAATTATATATTTTTTAAACTTATAAATATATCTTTTTAAATCTTATAAATAGTTTAACTAATTTTTTATTTAAATATTTTTTTATAGTTTTTTACCTGTTTTTAGTTTTAATTTATTATTTTTGCTTGTATATTTTAAAATATAAAATATTTAATTTTATATTAAAAATTATTTTATTTTAATTTATAGTTATATTTTTTTTAATAGTTTAATTATAAACCAGGTTTATTATTTAATATATTTAAAACTTTATTTAAATAATTATTTAAAATATTAAAAATAACTTTTTAAACTAATTTATAGCTAAAATTATTTTAATCCGTTAAAATTATATAAATAAAATTACTTAACTTTAAGCTATTTTAAATAGTTATATTATTATTATTTTTATATAAAAACTTTGTTTTATTTTACCTGATTTTTTTTTTATTCGGCTTAGCTAAATTTAATATATAGCTATTTTTATTTAAAAATAAATTATATATTAATAATAATATAATTAGCTTAAATAAAGCTAAGTTTATTTATATATATAAAAAACTTAAATAAAAAATATAATAAATTATAAAACTTATTTTTATATATATAAAACTTAATAAATAAAACTTTATTATAATTATATTAATATTTAATTAAATTTATAATAATTTTAATAATATTATAAAAATATTATATAAATTTAAATTAATAAAAATAAAAAATAATAATATAATATATATATTTTTTATAATTAAAAAAAAAATAGCTAAAATATAAATATTTTAATATAATTTAATATTTTTTATATTTAAAATTTACGTATAATTATTTTTAATAAATTATAAACTAAAATTAATAATTATAAAATATTTTTTAATAAATATAATATTTTTATTAATTTTTTGTTTTATTTTAAAAATAGTTTTAAATGAAAATATAAGCTAAATAACTAAAACTATAACTAAACTAGTTATTTTAAAAATATTACGCTTATAAACTTAAATAAAATTAAAATTAATAATATTATATTTATTAAATTAGCTTTAAAAAAGTTTATAAACGTTAACCTAGTTAATTTTTTTAATATTATATTTATTTAAATATTAAAAAGCTAAATAATATTTAATTTTATATAAAAAAAAAAATAAAAGCGTTAAAATAATTATTATTATAAAAAATATAGCTTTATTATATATAAAGTAAAAGCTTATAGTTTATTATTTTATAAAAATTATATATATTTTAAAAATAAAGGTTATAATAATTAAGCTTTTTATATAATAGTAGTTTATTAACGTTTTATATTTAATTTATTATAATAATAAAAACTAAAGGGGTAGTTATAGCTAGCAGCTTTAATAATAAATAGTTAGCCTATATATATAAGTGTAATATATATAGCTAAGTTATAGCTAGTGCTATAGCTTACTTATATATATATTTATTTATAAATTACTTAAATAGCTTACTGTTAAAGATTAAAGCCCTTAAAGCTATTTTTTTTCTTTAGCTTATAATTAATATATAAATTTAAAATCTATTATATAAAACCGTAAATATACTTTTATAATAGTAGATTTTAAATTTATATATTAATTATAAACTAATGAAAAAAAATAGCCTCGGGGGCTTTAATCTCTAGCAGTAAGCTATTTAAGTAATTTATAAATAAGTGTATGTATAAGTAAGCTATAACACTAGCTATAACTTAGCCACACACACTACACTTTATATACGGGCTAACCATTTACTACCAAGGCTGCCAGCTGTAACTTTTATATATAAAAAATATCCGTATATTTAAAATAGCTTTTTTAATAAAACTGTTAAAAATGAAAAGAAATTTATTTTAAATAGCTTATTTAATAATAAATACAGCGATATTCTTTTAAATTTATAAAAAGGTTTTAAGTAAAGTAAATAAATAAAATAAGATTTATATGTTTAATACCTTTATTATTATTTATATAATTAAGTTTAATTAATTATTATATAATATATAAATTATATAAAAATAAATAAAAATAGGATTTAAGCTTTTAAACTATTATTAATTTAAAAGATTAAAGTTTTATATTGTTATAACTTTTTTAAACATATTTAATAAAAGGTTAAAAAATAAAATATATAATAATAAAGATAAAACTTTAAACCTTAGTTATTTAATTACGTAAAATTTAAATAATTATTAAAAAATTATAATATAAAGTTTAAATAATTATATTATATAAAATTAACTTTTTTTAATTTTTAAAAAGTTTAATTTTATTTAATTTCATTTAATTTACTTAATTTCTTAAAAATTAAAACTAAGGAAAACTTTTTAACTTTATTTTATTTTAAAAAAATTAAAAATTTATAAACAAATATAAATAAATTTAATGTTAAATAAACTATTTAAACTTATTTTTTATATTTTTATTAAATTTAGTTATAAAGTTATTTAAAAATAAAGTATATATTTTTATAGTTATTTTTATATAAAAAAATACTTTTTATAAATACGCGATTTATTTAAATATATAACTCGCTTATAAATTACGTTATAATTAATTAATTAATTAATAAAACTAAAATATATAGTTTATTTATAAATTATATTAAATTAAATATATTTTTATTTTAAATTATTATATAAATTATAAAAATAAATATATAATTAAAAATATAATTATAATTAATTTTTTAATATTAATTTTCAATACTTTTATATATTTTATTTAAATTTATATTAATAAATTATATATATATTAACTATTAATTTAAGCTATTTTTTAATTATAATATTTTATTTTTATTTTATTTTAAAGGTTAATAATATAGTTTATAAACAAAGCGGCTATTTAAATAAACGAGCTATTTAAATAAACGGGCTATTAAAATAAACGGATTATTTTTTATTATATTATCTTTTTAATTATTAATAAATTAATTAAATTAATAAATATTATTAAAGGTTAATTAAATTTTATTTTCTTATTTTATTTTATATTTCCTTTTATATTTTTAAATTATAGTTTATTTTATTATATTATTTATATTATTATTAATATAGTAAACTTAGCTTATTATTATTATAATATTCTTACTTTTTTTAATTATATTAAAAAATTTCTTTTTTAAAATAATTAAATTATATATATTTTTTATTATAAAGTTTATTTTATTATATAAATGTTTTCTTTTAATTTATTTTAGTTTTTATTAAATTTTTTATTTATTCTTTAAAATATATTAAAATAATTATTTATAATAATAAATTAATATATTAATTATTTAATTATTTTTAATAATAATAAATTATTTTAAAAATTAATATTAAACGGTTTTTTAAATAATTAAATTTTTCATTTTTTATTTTTAAAACAATTAAATTAAGTAATTGTTTTTATACTTATTTTAACGTATAAAAAGCTTAAAGTTTAAACAAGTTAAAAATATTTAAAATTAACGTTAATAATTTTATTTATATATTTAGCTTTAACCTTATAGTTTAAAATTATAAAATATTAAATTTAAATTTTTAAAACTTTTTAAAATTTTTAATTTTATAAAAGTTATATAATAAATATTTTTATATATAATAAAAAACCTAAGATTAATAATATAATTAATATATAATTTAATATATTATAAAACTTAATATTAAATACAATAATTAAATATAAAAATATAAAAATATAATAAATATAAAAATATAAAAACTATTAAAATGTAATATTTTTTATAATATTTTTTAAACTAAAGTAATATATAATGTTTTTATTTGTTTAATAGTAAAAAATAATATATTTATTAAAATATTTTATTTATTTTAAACTTATATTATTTATAGTTTATTTATTAATATTTGTATTGATTAATTAATTAGTTAAAAAGTAAAGATTTTAATATTAATATTTAAAATAATAAATATTTAAAGAAATAAAATATAATAAAATATATTTATTAATTAAATTAATAAAATAAATTATTATTTTTTATTTTATATTATTAAACTATATTATTTTTTATTTTTTATATTAATTTATATATATAATAATTATATATAAATAAATTCAGCTTATTATAAACTTAGTTTTATTAAAGTTTTAAATATTGAAGCTTTTAATATTATATTGTATATATATTTTAAGTTTTTTATAATAAATAATAAAGTTATAAACCTAGTATTTTTAATAAAGCTTATATTATATAAATCGTAAAAAATATTAGTTATAATCTTTATATTATTTTAACAAAACAAATATTTTTAATTATATTAATTAAAATAATATTAAAAAAACGTTTTATTTTTAATTAAATTAAAATTATGTATATTAATATAAATATTAATTATAATAAAACATTTTTTATTTTAACGTATAATATCATTATAATAATATTATAAACTTTAAATATATATTAAATATTAATTTTTTAAAATAATAAATAGCTTATATAATTAAAACAAAATTTAACTTTTATAGTTTTTTTAAATATTATTTTATTATAAAGTTATTATATAATAAAGAAATAAAGAATATATTAAATAAAAGAATATACCGCTTGTTTAAATACGCTATTTATATAACACTTATATTAATTTATTTTTATAAATAATAAAACTTAAAAGCTTTTTTACTTAAAAAATAAAAAAGCTTAAGTTTTTAAAACTTTTTATTTAATAAAAGTTTTTTTTATTACTACTTATTATTTATTTATTATTATTTATTATTTATTAAATATATATAATATTAAAATTAATAAATAAAATAATAAATAAAATAATAATTATATAAAATATAAATAATTTATTAATATTTTTTTAAATAGCTATAAAGGTTAAAAAAAGAATATATATTAGCTAATTTTTTAAAAACTATATTATTTGTTTAAAAAAATATAAACAAAGTTTTATTAAGAAATAAAAATTAAAGTTAAATAATAAATATAATTTATTTAATTATATTATAATAATTATTATATTATTTATATAAATACTTTTTATATAAACTTAATAACTAATATATTTTTAATATTAATTATAAATTTAAGTTTATAAAAATATATTAATTATTTTAAACTTATTTATTTTTATATTTATTTTAATTTTAAATATTATTATATAAACTTAAATTTATTAAATTTAAATTAATAATTAATATAAAAAATAAATAAATTATTAAATTTATTTAAAAAAGATTTATATAAATAATAATAATAATTATTAATAACTAGTTAAATAAATTATATTCTTTATTTAAGCTTAACTTTTATTTTTTAATAAAAGTTTATTTATATATTTTTTTAAATAAATAGCGCAGGTTTTTAAAAAATAGCTAATATATTTTATTATTATTAAGCTTTTATAACTTTTTAAAACAAAATGCTAATAAATTATTTATATTTTATATAGTTATTATTTTAATTATTAATTTAATTATTAGTTATAATATTATATTTATTTAATAAATAATAAATAATAAATAATAAATAATAAATAATAAATAATAAATAATAAATAATAAATAATAAATAATAAATAATAAATAATAAATAAT